>BPLR01015213.1:0-48435 GCA_021605095.1 Caerostris extrusa
TATTTCATTTTCTTTATTTCAGTATATACATTTCTCTCTTTTCAAAACATGATATTTTCTTTTTTTTTTCAAATATATATTTTTCTTTTCTTATTTTTATTGGTGAGTTCGTTAAACTTTTAAATGCCATGAAAAAAATTAAATAAGAATATAATATTTAATTAGAAAAAGTCGTTATATTTTTTTACTTCTCTTTTAATGGAAAGATGCATTTGAGTTATTTGAATTAATTAGCAAATAACATAAAATTTCTTTAATTTAGTTCAGTTATTATCTTTGTAGAGTTAACTGTGGCATAACAAATTCTCGATTTTTTTCGAACATTTTCCTCTTTGTGTTTTGCAGCATATTTAGGAAAGGTATACTATTTAATTAATAATTTAATGATAATGTTAAAATATAATTTGCTGTTCTTTGTAAATAATATTAAATTTAAAAAAATAATTTTAATTGAAAAGAATATTTTTTATTAGAATATTTTAAAATTTTTTCAAGATTTTTTTTGTATATTTTTAATCCGTAAAAATATCAAATAGGCATAGAAAAATAATTTATAACAATATATTTTCTGGATACATATAATTTTGTACTGTATGAAAATATTTTATCATAAAAATATTTTATGATATATTTGCCAAAAGCAATTCATATTATTTGATTATTGTCATTATTTTGCAGAGTATTTTTTATTTAGTAATATATTTTTTTTAAACAGTTATACGGTCATGTACATATAGTTTAAGAATTATTCTTACTCTTTTCATTAAATTTTAATAACCTTCGAATACTCTTTTACTTTTCATTGTACGTAATATATAAATGAAACATCTAGTATTTTAAAAGTACATTTAAATAATAGTATTCATTAAATGATTAATAGTGATAATTATTATATGATAAAGGTAATAACAATACAAACCTAATAATATGTCAATTATAACTAATAGTCATTTGAGAATAATAATGGAATCATAAATAATAGAGGTTTTTTTTAAATTTTTATAATTAATTTTGGAGGAAAATAAAATTTTTAAGTAAATTTAATGCTTTTTAGAATTTAACAAATTTTATCCTTTGGAATGAAATATACAGCTCAAAGCACAGATAAGATATTGTATGTCTTCAATGACATATCGATACAACCTAATTTTGAAAAACGTAAGAAAAGACATATCCATCTAAATTTTCTACATTTTTTTAAGCCTGAATATTTAAATTTTGTCGTGTAGAGAGTCACGTATTCAGTTTGGCGTACGAAATTTGGCTTTAAAAACACTAAATGGAAAAGTAAAAGAAGTAATTGATGCGTTTGCATTCAATGACTAAGTGAAAGCCATTAACAGCTTAGGGACCACAGCACAATCTGTAAAAAGTACAAACAAAAGGCTCATAACACAATTTTTTCTAGTGTTTGTATTTATTTGTACGCTAAATACAAATCTAGATATCATAGAAAGATATAAATTTTAAATGAGGATTTTTATTTAATGTTGAAATCCGGTATTAACCAATATATTACTCTGTCATTCAAAACATATTCGTTCTTCTAATGGTAACAAAATATCGCTCAAACTGTTAAGTCAATTTCACTCATTAGTTCTATATGAATGTATTCCTACGGCGTTTTCTGTTAAAAGTCATCTTACTGACTGCAGAGAGGGCAGAAGTACACTTTATTTACAGAAAATTGAATGTAAAATAGTCAAAACTTTTCAAACAAAGGAAACCTTTCTCCATCTAGTTCCGTTTTGCAATTCTTCTAACAACAGGCAAATTTTATTTGTAGAGGATACATTTGAATCAGCCATTATTTTATGATTTGTGAATTCGTTTAAAAGTCTGTCAAACTTATTTGAAAGTCTGGACCGATGTCCCCATGAATTATCAATCTCCAGATAATTGTAAATGTTTATCTGAGAGCTTAGCGATATAGAGATTATATATAGGATGAGATTCTTAAATCTACTGTATCCGCATCAATCAAATATTAATTTACGTTTAGGAATCATAATTTCAATTCTTAATATGATCTGCTAGTGGAATATTTTTAATGATGAATGAATCATGTGAATATTTTGGTCATCATGATTTCTGAAATGAGCATGCCAAAGCCAGTTAAGAAAATTCTTGGAAAACGGTCTTCTGCTAACTTGCCCCGTTAATAAACGACTTAAAACCATAAAATTATTTTTCTAGAGCAATGGTGTTCAACTGGACCTTACTGTCCACTTGTGGGTTTTCTAGCATTCATTGTGGATAGTAGGGATTTTGTGGATTATGAAAACACTGAACTTTTTTTTTTTTTAATTTAATTGATTTTTTTAAAAATGTTGAAATGGAAAAAATTCAAGTATTGTTTAAAAATATATTTCACATCCAAGTATGTGGAATGGTATCCAGTTTATTGATAATTTTCCTACTTGCCGTTTAATACCTTACCTTATCTTGTGAAATAAATTTTTAATGCTGTTAATGATGTTATAGCCAAAAGAAAGAAACTGTCATAATATTTTTAAAACAGGATACTATTGTCTGTTCCTTACAAAAATTGATCAGATATCCAATTTAGTATTTAAATTCACATCATCAGCATCAGCGATTTCATCATTAATTTAATTATTAAACTTTAACTTCATCAGACTCCATGCTTGTATGCATACAAAGTATAAATAAAATATATTAACTACAATAAATTTTTTTTTTATAAATATTTAGTCTGTCAAACTTAATAAAACTCTGACATAAAATATTTGTTAAACTATTATTATATGCCTTAACTTGCTTAACAGCCTTAGTTTTGTAACAGCCTTTAACTTGCTGTTTTGGAACTTGCAAAAAGTAAAGTTACTTCTCTACTTTATAAATCACCACAACTGTGGAATCTGTGGGTGGTTTGAAAATGTTACTACTTACAAAAAGTAGGCGGTAGTTATTAAAAGGATGACTATCTCTGTTCTAGAGGAGTGAAACAAAATACCGTAGTCCCTTATTAATATCCTGCTAAACTCCCGGCCTCACATGCATGAAATGTTTCATCCGTTAGGAAAAACTACGTTCGCTATTAAAAGTAATTTTCGTACAAGGAAACAGTTTTTTAATCGTCTTTCTGAGGTGCAAAAATTGTATACTTCTCTTTTCGTACCAAAACTATTAATGGAATGAATTTCTTTTCCTTTTTGCGGAGCTATTTTCCTTACTGCTTACCAGATCTGTAGATAACAAAACATTATGGTCTTTCTCATCATCAAGATCTATCCAAAATATCAACATCAGTTAATGTTTTAGGTAATATTCCTAATATATTGTTGATATCATAAGTATAGTTTACTTTACGTTTAGCATGATCGTACCAAAAATATTAATGGTATTATTTTTTGTTTCATTTTTAAGGAGATATTTTACTTGCTGCTTACTAGAACTGTGGATAACAAAATATTTTGGTCTTACCTCATTGGAAAGATCTGTTCCTAATTGTACCGAATTTAAAACTTAACTTTTAAATTCTTTTATTTTTATCTTACTTTTTTTAAATAGTATTTTTTTCTTTTTTTTTTTGAGTACCATACAATAATTTTAGAAACTTTAATCTTTAATTTTTAACTAACAATAATTAAGCAGCCTTTTATAATTCAAAGCATATTTATTAATTAAGATGAGGAGGTTTTGGGGTATTTCCCTGTTGGTACTCCGTAATCGGTACGCCAGTTGCCAGTTGCCAGAAAGATCTATCCAAAACACCAACATTAGTTAAAAGTTTGGGTATTATTCCTAAGATATTGTTGATTTCAGAAGTTAAGTTTTCATTCAGTTTAGCATGACTAAAGGATATTGCTTATTGTAAATCCAAGACATCAAATTCTGTAGTAAAATAAGCATACTTTAAAGATTCAGTTACCTCGTAATATACTAAAAGGTTTACTTCCCTCTCATGCACGTTTAATAATGACAATCACAGTAAGATTCTTGTATGTTTAAATAAATAAAAATTTTTAACTTTATATATACTAATACATTTTTATTCATTTTTTTCTTTCTTTTTTTTATGTAGCTGTTTTCCTTACTGCTTAGCAAATCTGTGGATAACAAAATATAATGGTCTTTCCTCATCAGCAAGATCTATCTAAAACATCAACATTAGCTAAGCTTTTGGATAATATTCATAACATATTGTTGATATCAGATGTTTAGTTTACTATAAGTTAAGCATGATTAAATAATTTTGCTTATCGTATACCCAAAACCTCAAATTCTGTAGTAAAATAAGCATAATTTAAAAAATAACTGAATTTTACCTGAACTGAATCTCGAAAGATACCAAAAAGGTTTCCTTCTCTTTGGGTAACTTTTCGGTAATATTCGAATATGCTGTTGATACCAGAAGTTTAGTTTAGTTTAAGTCTACCAGAATTAAATAATATTGCTTATTGTAACCCCAAGATATCAAATTCTGTAGCAAAATGAACATAATTCAAAAATTCAGTTACCTTGAAAGATACCAAAAGGTTTCCTTCGCTCTCATGCACATTTAATATTGACAATCACAGTAAGATTAATGTATGTTTAAAAGAAAATAAATTCTGCAACTTTATATATAATAATACATCACATTATTGCAACATCATTAAATTTTCAAAAAAAAAGACTTAAACCACTTCATTCACTATGAAAGTCACTGTAATATAATTCGATTTCAATGCATCACTCACAGCGACAGATCATAAATCAAATAAATGGATTTTTTAGGGAAGAAATTATATTACTTTTACTTTGACACTCATAAGAAATCCAAGAAATCCCTCGAGGCGAAATCGGAATAAAGTTACACGGGCATGATTTAAATTCCTGATACCCTAAAACTGAAAGATATTACCCCAATATTTCATCCTTTTTGAAACGATAGCGATGTGCATGTTTGGAGAAACAATAAAATAATCACTTGCTGAAAGAAACAGCTTACAATAAAAAATAAATAAATAAAAATTGAAACATTTTGTTGGCAATACCACATTTTAAGCAGTTAAACTTTTTTAAACATGCATATAATGTTTAAAAATATTTTAATATTATGACATCGTGTTTTTTTTTTACTTAGAAAAAAGGAATGTTTCTTTTTTGTGTATAACAAGTAGGCTTAAATGAATTTGTCGAATATATATGCATACATATGTGTAATATTGAAATATATATATGTAATATTTAATATATATATTAAATATATATATATATATCTAAATATATAATATATATCTAAATATTTAAATATTGAAAATTGTTCAATCTAACATAAAAATTTACAGCAATGAAAGAAATAAAAAAGCAAAAATAAGAAGAATCATGCAAAAATATGTTTAAAATGAAGATAACTATTCCCTTAATTGCGAATATTGATATGTAATAAAATTATATTCGAATGTTGGACATTTAGATTTCAGGTAATATATTTCTTGAAAGACAATGTGTAGTAGATTACGACCAGATATGTAGCAATATGTAGCAGATTACGATGATACCTTGGTGAAACGATGATTGATTTGTATGTATATGTAGCAGATTACGACAAGATATGTAGCAATATGCGGCAGATTACGACCAAATATGTTGCAATATGTAGCAAAGACAATATGTAACAGATTATGGAACAAATGATTATTCTATTGAATATTTTTCTTTGCATCAATTTGCATTATAAATTGATCGTAATATAACAAACATGTAAACATTTCCTTTAATTTGACGATTTAGATTTCGGCAATATTGAAACTTATATGATTCGTCGACTTTAATTATTGATTTGTATCTGTAAAAATAAATCTACTAATAGTTTTCATATGTAATATTTATATATGATAAACCAAGTTCTCTCGAGGCAAAAATAAAGTTATACGACATGATTTAAATTCCTGATACGCTAAAACTGAAAGATATTACCCCAATAGTTTCATCCTTTTTTAAACGATAACGATGTGCATGTTTGGAGAAACAATAAAATAATCACTTGGTGAAATAGCTTTAAATAAAAAAAAAAAATAGATGACACAGTTTGTTGGGAATACCACATTTTTAGCAGTTAAATTTTGTTTAAACATGCATATAACGTTTAAAAACATGTTAACAGTTTGACATTCAATAATGCATTGTTTTATTTAGAATAATGAATTCTTTTTTTTTTGTGTATAACAAATATGCTAAAATAAATGTTGAGATTAGTAAGTATATTGTTCATTCTTACATAGAAATGTACTGAGTGCAGCAAAAATTAAAAAATAAAAATCATAAGAATTATGTTTAAAATGGCAAAAAAAAGTGTTTTAAATGACTATTCGATTAGCCTTTTACGCTTATTGATATGCAGTAAAGTAAAGTTATATGTGAATGTTGGGCATTTTGATTTGTGATAATCTGTACTAGAAAGACAATATGTAACATATTACTAGCAGATATGTAGCGCAGAAAATATGTAACATATTAAGGAACAAATGATTATATTTGCTTTGCATCGATTTGCATTATAAATGGATTGTAATATAACATTTAGGTTAACCTTTCCTCTAAGTAGTCACTTTAGATTTTTGCTATATTGAAATATATATGATTCGTCTTCTTTAATTAGCGATTTTTTTTAATAAAATTTTATCTACTAATAGTTTTGAAACATAATATATTATAAATTATTTATATTATAATTTAATTTTAATATTTATTTTTAATTTCTTACAAGATTAAATATTAATTTGTTAACATAGTAATTAATATATTAATTTGTTAACATAGTATTAATATTAAAAAATAGTTTAAATGGTTTTAAATTATTAATTTGTTAACAAAAAAAATGTAAATATGTATTATGAACTTAACAATTTTATATAAACAATTGTATAACAAGTAATATTTAATATATTGGTTGTTCTTACTTGATTAAAATTTTACTAATTTCAACTATCACAATTTTCATACAATTAACGATATTAATTAATAAATCTTTTATGAAATTAATGTTGAACGTTATCTATATTTTGTTCAAGATATTGTGAAAATAGTTTATCCTAGGGAAAAGACATTATATATCATTAAACTTAAACAAGATAATTTCTATTCAAATCTTTTCAAGTTATAATTAAATATATTTTACTAAACATATAATACAACAATAAATGATACTAAATCTGTATCATTTCAATTTAATATCAATTGAGTTTATATAAATATTAATAATCTATAAATATTATAATATATAATAATCTAATAATAATAATATATAATAATCTAATATAATAATATAATAATCTATAAATATTAATAATCTATAACAATAATATTTCTCTCTATAAATAATTCAGAATAGCTTTTTCAATGCCTGACGTTTTATAATTTATCTTTTTATCATTTGAAAATAACAGTTGTTTTTTAAAACCGAAAAAATGTTTCTTTTATTCAAACATAATATATTTTTTTTTTCATATTTATCCTGAACCTAAGCATTCTAATGTAATTATATTTATTTTAAATAAATTTCTCTATTAATTACAATTTAAATTTCGGATTTTTGCACATTTTGTATTTTTCAATAAAATATAAATTATGTTCATTTTTTTTTTACTATGTTACTACTATCTCATAATTTAAACCAATAACAATATTTGTACTCGTGTATGGAAATTTGATGATAAAGTAGAGGAGTTACTGTTTCCAGAATATATAATTATAACAAAATGTTTATTGTAAAATGTATGGGTAAAAGTAAGTAAGTAAGTAAAATGGAGGGATAAAATATATATTTTAAATTTAAAACGGCTCACATAATAAGATAATAACAATGTCCCACATAATAAGATAATAATATTGTTCTACGTAATAAGATATTGAACATACATTTATGTAACGATCATTGTAAAAACTTCAATCAAATTTGAATAAATAAAAATTGTTAAAAAGTTTGAGTTAGCGTGTCCATGGATTGTGAATTTACACCAGAGTGTTATGCCATGAGCATGTACAATTTATATTGCAATTGAAAGAGTAATAACAGCGTTTTACGAACTATTACAGCCAAACATGCATTATTTTATTCATGAATATAAATAGACAATGTGTGTAATTGCAAGACAGGTGAAAGAACTATTGCAATTTAACTTCATATTTGCCAACTAACACGATTTTCTGTAAATAAATGTTCTATAAATTTAAAATGATTATTTTCGATGCATATATTTCCTATAATTCAATACATTCTTAAAAGTAAGATGAATAACTTTAATTTTATTAATATTGGTACAAACTTGTAAAAATGTTTAAATATTTGCTTCTGAAATTCTTTTAACTAAATTATTGTGTTATTACTTCGAAAAGTCGTACTTTTAAAAATATTTATTTTAAATAAAAATATTTCCTTCTCAGAAATTTTGAACTATCCAAACTTTTTTGTGCTATCTAATACAAAAGTATTTTACTTTTAATGCTCACTTTATTACTTCAAGTGAATAGGAAATGATAAGTTTTAATAAGTATTTTCGCATGAATATTAATATTGTTTTAAAAACTTGTGAAAATATTGTTTATAAATATATATTATTTATTGAATTTATTAAAGAGAAAATTAACAACTTGCTATATTATTTTAAATATTTTATTGCTTTCTTCAAAGTTAAAAATCTATATGTTTTACATTTCCTTATTTTGAAATGTATATTCATTAAATAGATTAATCAGAATGAAATTTCAATAAAATTTATATATTTAGCAAATTAGAATCTCGAACGAAGTTAAAAATATTTCATGTCGTCTCCAATTATTTTTTTATGTATTTCAAATAAATCTATATGATTGTAAAGTATTAAAACATATTCAATTGCGATATGAAAGATACTATCAATAAAACTTTCAACTTCAAAGGAGAGAGATTTCTGAGAAACTGTTTTCCCAGCTAAGTTCATGTTCATTTTAATTAGGAAAAATATCTCTTTGACATTGCTTTTAGTATCTTTTCGTGGAAGTAAGTTTAATTTGTGATGCATGATTTTCAAAACTAAACTTTTAAGTTGAAGAAGTATTAATTTGATTGAAACTTGGTTGGAATTTATGAACTTCGATGTATTGAAAATAATAAACCAATTACGTTTCAATACATCTTTAATGATTTTTGATGAAATTCTTTATTGAACTGATATAAGTATGTATATTTAAATTTACATCTCCTTAGGATTTTGTCTTAAGTAGTCACTACAATTATGCTGTGATAAATAAAAATATTATAATAATAACTGAAATTGAACAGTAAACTTTAATATATACTAAATTGACTTACAACACATTTTGAAAATGAAAATTTCAATTTTGAATTCACAATTTAAATGAAATTCGAAAGCTATAAATGAAACCTATTTTAAAATTATTTTGAAAAAAACAACAAATTTAATTAAAACTGATAATTTAATTGTATTGACAAATTGAGAAATAATTTTAAATAAATTATCAAAAATTATGTTTTTTTTTATTAATTATGAATTATGAATAAATTATGAAATATTTTTAGATTCTAAATATATTCCTATTAAAATATACATAATTGCTTCAAGTTCAAAAAATTGGTTAAATTTCAAAAATTTTGCATTATGTTGATTTCAAAAATAATTTGTCAAAATCGGAATATCTGTTTTTTAAATACCTTTTATTTTTTTTTTAATTCTGCAAATTACAAAAATGTTTCATTCTTTATTATCACAATAATCACATGAATAATTCGTTATATAAAAATACAAGATCAAAAAAAAATAACAATGATTTTCAAAAAAAATTATGAATATTTTACAGAAAAAATTCTAACATTTTTATTAATTAATAGATAATAAAATCAGTTTGTAAAAGGGAAAAGCATCACTTTATCATCAGAGATGATACAAATTATTAATTATTTTAATATTAATTATTAAATATATAAATTATTTTCATGCATCAAAATATATGAAGAACCGCATTATACTCGGAAAATTAAGAGCAATTAAATTATTGTTTAACAAAATTAATATTATTTTTAATAAAAGTACATTTTTAAATTTTTGATTAATAAAATGTAAATAAAAATAATTCATTTAATGATGGAATACTTGAGAAAATTATTAAAATATTCATGCACTGGGCATTCACCCACTAATTTTAAAAAATAATTAACAAAAATAATATAATTTTAATGAAATAAAATCTGGATAATTTTATGAAAAAATCTAAATCATAAAACTTATTGATGCAATAAAAAATTCATGCAAAAATTCCTTTTAAAATAACAATTTTTCTCCTCTGTAATAGTTTATTCTTTTCGTTATTCATATAATATTTAAACTAAATTATGTGTTTAGAATATTCGTGCAATTTTATTATACTTGCAATCTTTTCATGAAAATGCTATCAAAATATATAAAACAAATTATTTTCATGCATCTTCTGTTTTTTGTTATTATTTAGGCCCTAATTATGTTATGAATAATTATTTATTACAAAAAGGAAATAATATTTAAATTGTATTTATTATATTATTCACAAAGATAACTTAATTTTACTGAGATATTTTTAAATTTTTAATAGACTACATATATTATTTAATTTTTTAAAATTATATCTACGTTAAAAAAGAACAAATTAAAAAATTTGAAAATATAATATTCATACAAATATGTTTAAGAAATTGGAACATTATTTTGAAAGTACTACATCAGGGTTTTTAATCGTATCGAATAAAAAATATCGAAATACGAATCGTAACAAATATCGTATAGTTGAAGTAATATTTTTTCAAAATTTATTTAGTATAACTAAAAAGAAGAAATAAAAAAAACTGTCCAATGAAACTTGCCTTAAAATTGCTATTCAACTATTGTTTTTAGCATTAATGGATATTTGTTTTAATTTATTAATTTATATAATTACATCTTAAGAAGAATTTACTTTTAATATTTATTTTATTATTTTATAATTCCAAAATTCACTTAATTAAAATTAATGCCCTCAAACATCAATTATTATCAACTTCAAAATTGTATCAAAATTTCAACAGCAATTTATGAAACAAAAGTTTACAAAAAGAGTTTCTCTGACGTCATTCAATAAAACAAAACCTTAGTTTTTAATGACTATGATATTTCTGTGTTGATTTCTTTTGCATTTATTTCTTATATGTATACAGCTGATTCGATTAAATTTCATTAATTTAATCAATAATATGTCTTGTCTTGAGGAATGTTTTAAATAATTTATAATTTCAAATGAGTTAAGTCTCCTATTGAATAGAAAATATCACATGTTTAAAATAAATATTTTAAAACTTTATTTATTTAATAATAATTATAAGCGTTATAAATCGATTGATCCCTAAATGTCAGTTGAATCATCGAGTAAAAATATCTTATTTGTATTGACTTTGACATTTCTATATTGATTTTCAAGATTTATTCTGCATTTGTTTGTAATAAGTATGAAGCGGGTGCTATTAAAATTCATTAATTTATTTCAATAATATATTTACCTTGAATGCTTGAGTAATATTTTAAATAAAATAAAATTATAAACTGAAGTCTCAAATTGAAAATAAAATATCATACGTCATTTTTTACAGTGTTATGTTTATGTTACAATGCTATTTTACAATGTTATGTTTTTACATTATGTTTTTTACAATATTTTTACAGTCGATTATTATAACAATCGATTGATATATAAATGACAGTCAATTTTTATAACAAACGATTTCTCCTAACTGTTAATTTCTATCATAAACTGTTAGGTCCTATAATAATGATCATATCCATTTTTAAAAATTATTAACTATCGCATCAGATTCTCTAATAGAAAATATGACACAGTTGTAAAAGTCAGCGATATGTGTTTCAAGGATGGTTCACGAAACCTCGAGAGAATTTCATCAAGTAATTTTTCCAATTGAGCAGTATTTCCTATCAGGTAGTGAATTAAAATTAATAATAATAAATAATTAATAAATAAGAACGTAATTTAAAATTAAGTTCATTTAACTTTATGTAATTCAAATTACAATCACTTGAATTATCAGCTTCAAAATTGTAACAAAACTTCAACAGCAATTTGTTAAAAGTTTAGATAGAGCTTTTATTTTTACGTCGTCGAATAAAACGAAACCTTAGTGTTCAGTGACTTTGCATTAATTTGAAGAATTTCTTTTGCATTTATTTTCATAAGTATGAAGCTGGTGTTATTAAAATTTATTAATTAATTTCAATAACATGTTTTGAGGAAATATTTTAACACATATATATATATATTATATATATATATATATATTGAACAGTTTTTTTTTTTAAATAACTTTAAGCGTTATAAATCGATTGATTTCTAAATGACAGTCGATTTTCATAACAATCGATTGATATCTAAATGACAGAATATTATAAAAATCAATTGATCTCTAAATGACAATCGAATGTTACAACAATCGATTTCTCTTAACTGTTAAGTTCTGGTCATAATGATCATATCCATTTTTAAAATTATTAACTATCGCATCTATTTCTGTAATAGGAAATATGACACAGCTATAAAAGTCGGCGATATATGCTTCAAGGATGGTTCACGAAGCCCTCGAGAGAATTTCATCAAGTAATTTTTCCATTGAGCAGTATTTCCTATCAGGCAGTGAGAACGAATAAACCATTCCAAATGCATTAACGACATTTTCCCTTCCTCTTTTTCTTCCAAAAATTCTGCGTAACGATCGTCTCTTGCAGCTACCTTCGGACCTTTTCCAGAGTACGTACGGGGGAGATAAATTACGCCATTATGCTTAACGGGAACCAAACAAGCTGTGAATGACAGCTATAACCTTTGATTACTCTTTCCTTCGATTGCCTGTGACTGTCATTTTAACGATGGCAGTAATTATGCCTTAGTACACCAGTGTGTAGGTAGGCAACAGCTGCCAAGAATGCGGTGGCACTTATTTTGAATAAATGTTAATGCATTAAAAGTTTGCTAGAATGCCATTGCTTGCCTTTAATGTAGCACCTAAATGGAGAGCAAAACTCCGGTGAAAGATCGCCACAATTAAAGGCTGTTGAATATGCATTAACGGCTGCTTCCACGACGCTCGATGTTATGGGTCCTGAATTAAAATTCGTAGTTATGGAAGAATCGATGCACATAAGTTTGGTTAATTATGGATTTCGGTTGCAATAACATAAGTTTTTCGAATGAAATATATTTCTTCCGCCAACGAAGTAGTGGTGGAATTGATTATTGGATCTTAGTTCAGAATTCGTTAACCTTTACTTTAGCGAATCTAATAGGAATGAAATGCAGAAAATATTATATTATTTGAATTGAAATTCTATTCTTATTATTTTCACTTAACATTTAATATGCCTTTAATTTTAGATTGTGCGTTGTTATCAGAAAAAAATTGAATAAATTCAATTACAAATATGCATATGAAGATTAAATATAAATGTATAAAGTAATCTCAATCTTGTTTTTAGTAAATGTTTTGTCATCTTAACAAATGCTATTATTTCTGAATTATAAACCACGAAAAGAATTTAACGTTTATGTCTGGTGTAACAATAGATCAATAAGGAATAATTCCAGTATGTTTTTTATTTGATATATTCACTTTTAAAATAAAATAGTTAATTTAAAATTATTTTTTATTAATTGATAAATTTTAAAATTTAGTGATATTAGAAATTGGCTTACAGTATCTTTTAATTTTGAAATATTCATTAAAAATGAGAAAAAGAAAAAATTACAAATATGAATATCAAGAATAAAGATAAATGTATAACCTAATGTTATCTTTATTAAATGTTTTATCATCTTAACAAATGTTATTATTCCTGAATTATATACCTCGAAAGAATTTAGTGTTTATGTTATGATAGATAAGGAATAGTTCCAGTACCTTTTATTTGAAATATTAACTTTTGAAATAAAATAGATATTTTAAAATTACTATTTTTTCATTATTTGATGTCTTTTAAAAAATTTAATGATATTAGAAATTTTCTTGCGATATCTTTTAATTTAAAAAAAATCGTTAAAATGAGAAAAACATTGTCTGAAATTGCATTTAAAATTTCTATAAAGAATGTTTAAATATGCAATACATCAATTGCTTACATTTATTTTTACATTCATTACATTTATATTTTAAAATAGTAACTTTGAAAAGTAATCGGTGGTTTAAATTACTAATGCATCAACTTTTGGTATAACGCATTATTTTTTCCTTTGCAAGCTAAAAAACAATTTAATTCTTACATTTATGTCTTGTTTCAGAAATCATTAAACTTGAAAACTAATCACTTAAAGAGATAAAATTTCTAATATTTTTACTCTGAAATATTCTCTTTTGTATCATCTACATTAATTTTTAGAATATTATATTTCATTGGATAAAGTAAATTTTACTCTTTTTAAATTAATGATAGAAAATATGGATAAATAATACTTAAATTAATTTTTAAAATGCGGTAATTCAATGCTAGTGATGAAATTGTTTATGTTAAAAATATGCTTTTGTTTACCTTTTACCTTACCTACCTACCTTTGTCTACCTTTTGTCTCGTTTTACATTCGCTTGGGAATTATTGAGAGTACTTTTTTATGTAGTTAAACTCATGGCATTTTGTAGTATTTGAAATGAACGTACTTATATCATGTATTGGAATAATTTAAAATTGTAAACAAATTTATCCCATTCAAATGTTAGAGTTCGCTTTTCAATAAAACATTATAGCAATATTCGTATAAGAGAAAAAAATAAATTTTGAAGAATAATTAATTTATTAACATTTTGCTAATGATAACAGATTTCTAATAGATATTAATATATTTTAATTATTTGGTTTAAAAATCATTAAATATCATAATAAATGATATATCAGTTACAAATAATTGTAAATCTATTCGGAATCGACTCCATCATGTGATTTTTATGCTCGCAGACCTTGTTTTGAAGCCGTAGGACACAGGCAGCGGTAGCTCATGGAAAAGGTGGCCACATATATTTGCCTTTTGATATGTGGACGATGAGCGGAGCAACATGCTCTTCATGGATGAGTCCCGTTTTGGCGAGAACCTGACAATATGCGAAATGACATTGGAGTCAACCTTTATCTTGGAATATTAATGTTTGCATGAAAGTGTCCCATTTTGAGCAGACAGATTGATAGTTGGGCAAGTTATAGGTATTTCAATCACTGGCCTCCCATCCCCTTGACAAGGAATGTACCACTAACGATCCAGCGATATGTTGAGGAGATTTACATTTATATTATAGTTTTTTACGTTACAAACAGGGAATAAATTCATTTCCAAGGATGATAACACCAGATCGACGAAGAAATCCTTCGAATGGATTGAATAGTATTTATTCTCGAGATATGAGCCTAAAAGAATAAATTGTGACATTCTAGGAAAAATTTGTTATTTATGTAACCACAGAAACAATTCAGCAGTTGGAAAGCTCTGTTTTATATAAGGAATGAGAAAGAATACCCAAGTCCCTCATTAATAACCTCATTGATTCCCTGCTTCGTAGGTGCGTGATATTTTCGGTCAGGAAAAATAATACGATTGAAATTTATTTGTATCAGAGAAATCACATTTTTTATTTGTCTGTATAATATTCCCGGTGATTTATTTACCGTCATTAAAATAAAATTATTCATTGTCCATTGCTTTTTTCTTCTTTACACCTTATATTAATCCAAAGGTGTTTACAAACTTTGGAATTGATCATTATCAGCAACCAAAACATTTACTCGCCTGAAGTTTATACTCAAAATCATAATACTAATTATTTTAGCAGTATATTTTGCCAAATAATTATTCCAAGAACTTAAAAAAAGAATAAAATTACCATTTCATATTCCTATTATCCTAAGTTTATTATTTAAGATCAAGTCTTAAATTTATTTCTGATGAAACCTATATTCGGAATCAAAACTATTTTTAGATATTTTTGATTTGTTTTTACGTTCAAATATATGTTTTAGAAATGAAAATTGAAACTAATGCATGCGGATGCTGCATGGAAAAGGATGGCCACGTGGGCCATTCATAAGTATAAAGACACTGTAATAAACTTTCTTATGGATTAAAACAATAATTTAAAAAATATAAGGATATTTATATATTTTATCATGGAATCATGACATTTTAAATATAATAAGCCTAATTATTATGAAGATAATTCACTAATCACGTTAGTTAATATTTCAATTTATTTATTACATGAAATGTTTAAACTCAGCGATATGTTGATGAGATCCCTTTTTTATATTATAATTTTTTTTATGCTGCAGCAATCAGGAATATTCTTTCCCAAGGATGATAACACCAGATCCACGAAGAAATATTTTAATTTTCATTTCATAATCTGCATGAATTTTATTTATTTCTCATAGAATAATTAAGTTATTTATTTATTGAATTTTATTTATGTTATTTATTTATTTTAACAATTTTCAGTTGGACATTCCTGTAATGAGACTACTAATACCCAAGTCTCTCATTTGATAATCTATTGATTCCTGCCTTAGGTGCGTGTTAATTCAATTTCATAAATAAGTATGTGATTACCCTTCATTACATTTATCAGGAAATCACAGCTTTTTTATTAACAAATATAATATTAAACAAAATTTATTTATTAAAATAATTTCGTATGATGCACAATACTTATTCATTGTCAAAATGTTTTCTCTTTTTTTGGGTGATATCTTACAACACGTTATTTTAATTACATATCAGTATGTAATACGAACCGTGCATATTCGCATTATTCAAAATCATAATATTTCATTTACCGAATAAATTTTTTGCCAAATAATTGTTCGTTTACGAACCTTAAAAAAGAATAACGCTTGTTTTCGAAACTATTATCCTCAGTTTATTATTTTAAGATCACGCATCTTGAAATTTATTTTTGATAATTACTATGCTGGATCAAACTATTTTTAGATATTTTGAATTTGTTTTTATGTTCAAATATATTTTATAGTTAATGAAAATTAAACTTATGCATGGATCGGATGCAAAAATGGATATTTAATGTTATAAAAACATTCATATTGTATAAAGTGTTTGAAATAAATTTTCTATATAATTAAAACAATAATTTAAAAGACATGTAAGGATATTTATATATTTTATTACCATATTTCATGACCTTTTAAATATCTTGCTTAAGAAGAATATTATGAATTGCTTATAATTCACTAATCACGTTAGTTATTTCCATTAATGTTGGGCGTCCAAGAAATGTTAAAAAAAAAAAAATCATTCTTAAAACGATTTTGTACTTTAATATATTCAATTTTTTATCAACTAACCAACTATTCTATTGACTTTTATATACATTCATTCATTAACAAAGAATATTTTGTGTTTTTCATTTCAAAATCTTGAATTTTATTTATTTCTCATACAATTAAGTTATTCCATATTTATTGAATTTTATTTATTTTTTTTGTTCATTTCATATCAAGACATTCCTTATAGACTACTATTTCATCAAATGTCTATTTTTTATCAAATATTTTTGATTATTGAAATAATTCAATTTCATAAATAAGTAAATGTAAATTAATAACATTACAATTTTCAGGTAATTTTAAATTATAGCTTTAATTTATTAACAAATATAATATTAAATAAATGAAAAAAAGTAAAATAAATTACGTATGATGCACAATATGTATAATAAACATATTATAACAAAATATTAAAACACTTTCATTTGGGTGAAATCAAACTTCAGTTATTTTAATTGCTCAGCAGTATGTAATACGAACCATGCATATTCACATTATCGCTGAAAACTAATATTTCATTTTACCGAATAAACTCTCATTGTCCGTTTACGAACCTTTTAAGATGCGCTTGTTGTTCGAAACGAACTGCGAAAGCACTCTATTTCCAAAACACGCATCATTGACAGGGAGCGAGTGATGAATGACTCAATCAGTCTATTCTTGATAATGATCATGACATTCTCTGTTCGTTCTCAATGGCCAACTCATCATTAATCACGACCCTCCAGTATTATGATGGATCGAGAAAGTGTGGGTTTTAAACCTATTAATATTCGTTCAGATTGTTGTGTTTGAGGATCAGTGAGTTTTCAACAGACATGTCATCTCACCTGGAAAAGAGGTTCGCGGAATGGATTCATATCGCCCAAGAAATATCTTCCTTTTTGAAGAATATTTGAATGAAGTTAGATTATAGGTTTAATATTTCCATTAATCTTGGGCGTCCATTTAGTATGCTTCAACAAATGTTTTAAAACGATTTTGGGTACAATATATTAGTTTCGTGTTTGCAACAACCATCTGCTGTTGTGTATTATATTTAATAAGTACGAAAATGGTGTATTGTGTTTAGAATTCTTTTTAAATATTGAAGCATGTATTTAAAATTAGCATTCTATATTTACCAACAATGTTATTAATTTTTGTTTGTTCATTTCATAATCTCAATGAATGTTACTTATTGTCACTATTTATCAAATGTCTATTTGTTTATCAAATATTTTGATTTTAAACTTAATGTTCGTAATTATATGAAATTAATTTAAATGAATATGAATTTTAACACTACAATTTTCAGTTAATTTTAAACTATAACTTTTATTTATTACCAACCATAAAATTAAATAAATGAGAAAATTAAAATAAATTGTGTATGGTTTATAAATTATGTATAATAAACTATATTATACACTTAAACTAAATATTAAAACACTTTCATTTGGGTGAAATCAAACTTCAGTTATTTTAATTGCTCAGCAGTATGTAATACGAACCATGCATATTCGCAATATCGTGAAAACTAATATTTCATTTTCCGAATAAACTCTCATTGTTCGTTTGTGAACGTTTAAGATGCACTTGTTGTTCGAAACGAACTGCGAAAGCACTCTATTTCCAGAACACGCATCATTGACAGGGAGCGAGTGATGAATGACTCAATCAGTCTATTCTTGATAATGATCATGACATTCTCTGTTCGTTCTCAATGGCCAACTCATCATTAATCACGACCCTCCAGTATTATGATGGATCGAGAGAGCGTGTGGGTTTTAAACCTATTAATATTCGTTCAGATTGTTGTGTTTGAGGATCAGTGAGTGTTCAACAGACATGTCATCTCACCTGGAACAGAGGTTGCTTGCTTGGTTCATGAATGAATTCGTATAGCAATTTATATTCCCCAAGAAATATCTTGCTTTTTTGAAGAATATTTGAATTAAGTGAGATTATGCGTTTGATATTTCCATTAATCTTGAGTGCCAAATTAGTATGCTTCAACAAAGTTTTAAAACAATCTTGGGAGCAATAAACTAGTTTCGTGTTTCCAACAATCCCTGCTGTTCTGTATTACATTTAATAGGCAGGAAAATGATGTATTGTGTTCAGAATTCTTATAAAATGATGAAGCATGTATTTAACATTAGCATTCTATATTTACCAACAATGTTATTAATTGTTGTTTTTTCTTTTCATAATCTCCTATTTGTCACCCTATTTCTCAAATGTCTATTTGTTAATCCAATATTTTGATTTTAAAATTAATGTTTCTAATTATAAATAAATATGAATTTTAATATTACAATTTTCATGTCATTTTAAAATACAACCTTTAGTTATTACCTACCTGGTTATAAAAATAATAATAAAAGATAAAATATTAAATTAAAGATAAATAAATATTAAATAAAAGATAAAATCAGAATAAATTATGTGTGGTATATAAGTTCGGTATGATACACTATATTATATACTTAAGCTAAATATTAAAGCACTTTCATTTGGGTGAAAGAAAGTTTCAGTTATTTTAATTGATCAGCAGTATGTAATACAAACCATGCATATTCTCAACAACCTGAAAACTAATATTTCATTTTACGAATAAACCCTCATTGTTCTTTTCGAACCTTTAAGATGCACTTGTTGTTCGAAGCGAACTGCGAAAGCACTCTATTTCCAGAACATGCATCATTGACAGGGACTGAGTGATGAATGGCTCAATCAGTCTATTCTTGATAATGATCATGACATTCTCTGTTCGTTCTCAATGCCTAACTCATCATTAATCACGACCCTCCAGTATTATGATGGATCGAGAAAGCGTGTGGGTTTTAAACCTATTAATATTCGTTCAGATTGTTGTGTTTGAGGATCAGTGAGTTTTCAACATACGTGTCATTTCACCTGGAAAAGTGGTTCGCGGAATGAATTCGTATCGCAATTTGTATCGCCCAAGAAATATCTTTGCTTTTTGAAGAATATTTGAAAAGTTAGATTATGGGTTTAATGTTTCCATTAATCTTGTGCATCCATTTAGCATGCTTCAACAAAGTTTTAAAACAATTTTGGGAACAATAAACTAATTTCGTGTTTGCAACAAGCCCTGCTGTTGTGTATTATGTTTAATAGGTAGGAAAATGGTGTTGTGGTATTGTGTTTAGAATTGTTTTTAAAATTTTGAAGAATGTATTTAACTGTATTATTCCATATTTACCAATTATGTTATTGATAATAAATTATGTATTCGCCAATTCCATTTACTCTAAATGAATTTAAAAGTTCTTTTTTAAATATGTGTATATGTCTTATTATATATAAATATATACATTCTATTTGAATTTAGTTTAGTTTAGATGAATTTAAGTTTAAATTAGACAAATGAATTAAATAATAATGCATATGTCTCATGAGTTTTATAAATATTTGTGCTGAGATGCACATTGGTTTAACTTATTTACCATTACAGCTTTGCATTTATCTCAGAAGAATAATGAGCACCGCTTTTAAAAATGAAAAATATTGCAAATAACACAATATATTCATTTATTTACAATTAATTCATATAACACGAAATAATTGTCCTCTAAGAAAATCTTTTTTTTTTTTAAATTAAAAAACGTAAAATTGAATTCTTGTGTAATTTTCAACTTCAGTGTTATATACGATATATAAATTTCAAATTTGATTATTTGTTAGAAATTTAAAAATAAGATTTGTATTCATTTTGTAATATATTTTCAATTATGAGACGCTATAGATTGACTGACGTTTGTTTAAGATGTTTTTTAAATGACTAAAATGTTTAGCATTTTTTTTTTTCTAACATTTAAAAAAAAAAAAAAAATAATAACATTCAATATTTTTTTTTAAATCTTGTTTGATAATGAAAATTTTATTGAAAATGTAATACGTATTTTTAAACCTAAATTGCATTATAATTGTTTCATGTTTTTTAAACAATATATATTACATTTAAAAATATTTTAACGGTCGAGTGTACTGTTAGTCGTTAATATTGCTGAAATTACTAAATTATAAAAACAAAATGGTGAATTGTATTCATTGTTCGCATCCATATGTTGTGATTAATTAAATTTACTGGATATTTTAGAGAATACAAAAAAAAAAATACCAAACCAGCGATTCCTGGCAACAATAAGGATTCTAATCTGGCTTGCCATCGAGTAGAATACAGATACATGAAAGATTAGAACACACAATTCAGTTGACCAATCAATTAGCACTTAAGTTTATAAATCGTTATGACTGACGAGGTTTGTGTTAGTTTCTGTGAATAAATGTTCTCAATAATTGACAATAGCTGGTTAATTCATCAGTTGAAAAACTTCTATATCGCATAAGGTCAAGTTAGCACAGTGCAAAACGATGGTCTGGAAGATGAATGAAAATCACAAGCAAACATTTACACAAAAACGCAAACTATCAAATCAACACACCAGAAATGGAAAAGAGAAGTTCAAATTATTGCGCTATCGTTGAAAAGAAGTGCAATTGGGATGTGTATATAGATTTTTATACAAACCGTTGTTTGTTTTTTTTCGTAATTATACCATTAAGGAGTCAATATATTTTATTGACATGATTTAGGCAATGATTAAAGTTCATTGCAAGGTCACCAATAAAATTACAACATTTTTTTTGTAGGTATCTTAAATCTTCTAAGCCAGTGAGGGGCATGTAAATAGAAATAAACAACGAAATCAATTGTTGTTGCGTCTCTACTTTTTTTTTTTTTTGTTATTATTATTATTAATTCCCTTTCCTTATTGAGCGAATATACCTTTTTGACTTTGGCGACTAAAACGAAATCGCACAGTTTTCTGAATCGCCGAGTGTCATCGTTTCCAAATTTTAATTATAGTTACTGTATCTCGACTAAAATGAACTGCATTACCACGGTATTTCTGATTTGTGATCCAGCGTTAACGCACATGTTTATTGTGAAGGTGGTCTCATTTTCAAATCCGCCAAACGATGAAACCTGAGGTCGGTCAAAACAATGTGTATAGTCGCACATCGATTGTCAGCCTGACTGGTGAAAGTGCTATGGGTGTTTTCTCATACGGCATGCAGGTGAGGGACAGTTACCCTAAAAATCCCATCTGAAGGTAATATCTTCCCCTTATCGTACATCGTTAGAGTATTTGTAACATGCATTTGTGGAAACGAAGCCCAGCGATATTCAATAGCGGCCACTAAAATATGTTGCGGTAGGATAATTGTAGCTCCATTAAACAGGTTTTTGATGCAATCAAATTCCAACTCGCTGGTAGTCCTTCCTGTTTCATATCCACAAGGGATAATAAGACTTTTATCAATATAATTTTATCAATAACAAATTGAGCATTTTTTTTCGGCCCAATTCAAACATGCACACAACCAATGTATGTCTGAATCACGTTTTACACTATTCCTTTTTATACACAATATGCATGGCGATACAGGTAACGAGAAAATGTTATGGTACTTTCCATTTAAATTTATCTTTCGTTATCTGGTGTCTTCATGCTGTAGAAATTTTAATTGTTACTATTTTAAACATAGTGCCAAAAGGTTTTATTAGTTTTTACAGACTTTAGGTTTACAAAATCAAATGTCGAACAAAAAAACACATGCTTGCATCAGTTGAATTTTATATTATTTTAATCAACTGATTAAAATAATATAAAATTCAACTGATGCAAGATGATAAGAGCAAATTAATCATTTATTAATTTGCTCTGTTTTCGTTATTAGGTGATAAACTATATTATATTTAACCTAAAAACTAACTATTTCTAAAACGTATTTTTTTACTTTAAATCAAAATGTGTTACGCTCTCAATATATAAAATTTAATGTTAATATATTAATATGCATTCCAAATGCATTATTAAAAATAGTTGTATATCATAAATATCATAATCATGCAAATTTGATAAATTTGTTTGAAGTACATTCATTCCAGAGAACAACCCGTCAAATCAATCGTAGCTATTTGACACAGTCAGTTCTGCTGGTGTACAATTATATAAATTTATCACTGCCCTCGTAATGATTTAGTCAAACATTTATCAACTACTTGAAGGCATATCCTCCATTTATGAACGATATAATTTCTCATTACCAGAAAGGATTGCCATCTGACAATGTTTATCATGTAAAATTCTGAAAACACTACAATGAGTGGTACTTGATGATTATGAAACTACAATCAATATGAAAATTAATGTTTTATTTTAATTTAATATTCAATGTTATGTTCATTATTTTTAAGAAAATATGTTTATTAGGAACAATTTAATGAAGGATCAGAAAACAAAATTAATTAAACCTGAAGAACATTTAAATATGCATCATTTAAAACATGCAATTTGGAAAAAAATTAAAAATCCAATTTATTTGTTTTCTATTCATAAATTTGAAAGATAGAATAAAATAATTTAATATTTATTGTTGGGTTTATTATTTTTAAGAAAATATGTTGAATAGAGCAGTTAATTTAATGAAGAATCAGAAACCAGAATGAAGTAAACCCGATGAACATTTAAATTTGTTTCATTTAAAGCATGCCATTTGAAGGAAAAAATTTTTTAAAATTGAATTTATTTGTTTCTCTTCATAATTTTGAAAGGCTGAATAAAATAATTAATTTAATTTAATATTCATTGTTACTTAATTATTTTTAAACAAATATATTGAATAGGATGAATTTAAAGAAAATCAGGAAACAGAATGAATTAAACCTGAAGATCATTTAAATTTGTTTCATTTAAATTGGCCATTTAAAAAAAAAAAGAAAAAGAACTGCAATTTATTTGTTTTTATTCATGAATTTGAAACGTTGAATTGAACCATAATTACTTGAATGAAATTGTGTTCGACTGAAATAGTTTCAGTATTGAAGATGAATTTGACAGATACCACACCTACTGACAACTAACACATTTCTCGACTGTCATTTGCTTATAGTTTATTTGGTGAATTCAGACAGCTGCTATAAGAAGAGTGAGTGCTATTTTTACACATGAATAGTTTGTTTGCATTAATTTTTCCTCTTATGTTATGAGCATTTAAAATAAAAATGCAGGGTTATTTACCCCTTATATAAGGTGTAAAATGTTAATATTTTGTTGTTAAACTCGAATTTAAAAATAAACATTTTAAATTTATTTTCTGCTCTTTATTCAATGTCTGTATTAAAACGTCTGTAAAATAAAAAAAAAACATTTGAACTAACGTTAAATCTAGTTCAAGACATAAAAGAAATGTAATGAGATACTATTTTAAAACACTATTAAGAATATAGAAATTAATAAATGTGAATGGATAACAGTAGTATAACAATGTCATTCATGTATTATACAGTAGTGAATAACAGCAATATACACATGACTGGTTTGTTTCCATTACTTTTACTCTTATGTTGTGGGATTTGACTGCTTTAAAAATTCAGGATTATTTTCTCCTTATATAATGTGTAAGAAGTTAACATTTTCTAGTTAAACATGAGTTTTAAATATAATAACTTTTAAAGTTGTAATACTTATTTTCTGCTCAAGTATTGAATGTCTTTTTTATCATAATTCTTTTAGATTTATTTTTATTTTGTTTTGGAAAAATTATGAAAACAACCATTTGAACTAACCTAAAATCTTGTTTAAGGCATAAGAGAAATATATTGAGATATTTTAAAGCATTATTAAGTAGATAGAAATTAATGCATGTGAGTGTATAACAGTAGTATATCAATCATCAGATGATTAATCCATTAAAATAATTAATTGATATAGTACAAATTTTTATTTTATATATGAATAATCTTCAATTTTTTTTATTTAATACATGAAAATTAATTTTTATACTCAAAAATTTTTAAAAAAATATTTCATAATTCATTATAAATAATAATATTTACAATTTTTAAAATTCATCTTTTTAAATTTAAAAGAAATTATATTTATAAGATATTATCAGATTTAAAAAATACTATTTAGTTTATTAGATCAGATTCGTACCATGTATTTGTCGGATAAAAAGGAAACTGAAAAGGTTTTTATAAGGTGATGATTATACATAATTTATTGCCAACTTAACTAGAAATGATAATATAGTTCACCGATATATTTACATTAATCATGGTTGTTTTTAAATGGTTTTTATATTATAAACACCGTAACGAAGCAATCGTGTTAAGGTGTAGGGACTAATTAATTTATATCTTGGCTGTACAAAAAGATTGAATGACTAAACTATTTGAGACTTGTGTGCTCTTTATTAGCATACTTAATTGAATTGATCGTATTAGTGTCTCATGATATTTATCATTTGTAACACTAATGTGAAACATTTACAAAAATCTCCTAGAAAGGACTCCCTTCAATTGTAAGTTAGTATAGCAGGATGGATATAATAAACATCCGTAAGACTGAATCTGCTAAGATTCTGTCATGCCTCGTGTATGGGGAATGAAAAAAAATCCATTCATTTAAAGAGTACCCAATAATGAAAATGGAATGAAATTATAGAAACATGTTCTAAAATTAAAAGTATTTATACCTGTGATGCTGAATCTTGAACAATATATGTTATTATGTAAAACAAGCCAATATATAGGTTATCTATGGGGCATGAAAAAAAAATCCATTCATTTTAAAAGTACCCAACATATGAAAAATTAAATGATCGAAACATATTCTAAAAATTAAAATTCTTTTATACCTGAGTTACTGAATCTTGGACAATATATGTTATGATGTAAAGCATGCTAATATATTTATTGCTGTATACTCATTTTAAAAATAACCAAAACACGAAAATTGGAATTAAATGGTCGAAACATTAACACTAAACGTCTTTGTACCTGAGATACTGAATCTTAGCAATATATGTTATGGTGTAAAATATGCTAATATATGTATTAATGAATGCTCATTTTAAGAGACTCAATAATAAAATTGGAATTAAATGATCGAGACATACTCTAAGATTAAACAACCATTTGAATAATAATGAGTTAATAAATCTTAACAATATATGTTATGATGTAAAACATGCTAATATATGTATTGCTGTATAGTCATTTTAAAAGACCCAAATTCTTGAAAATTGGAATTAAATGATCTAAACATATTCTAACACTAAATATCTTTATACCTGAGATACTAACACTAAATATCTTTATACCACTGAGATACTGACACTAAATATTTTTATACCTGAGACACTGAATCCTAACAATATACGTTATGATGTAAAACATGTTAATATATGTATCCTGTTCATATAACCATATTTTTTTTGAAAAAAAATACCTTCTATCTAGTAAAAGCCACATAAAATTTCTGACACAAATAAATTGATACTGTTTTAAATTGATAATTTTTTTCAACACATCTAAAAATTATTTTATAATTTTCAGCGCAAGGCCATGAAATGCAACTCAGAGGACCAAAATTCACCTTGGAACCTCCAGCAAAAGCCCAGTTCTCCAACTCCAGCGGGACGGCCATTCCCTGTGCAGCAGATGGCCGTCCCATCCCCGTTATCACGTGGATGAAAAATGAAGGTCAAGTGATACAAGACATTTTGGGTCTACGGCATGTGCGCCATGATGGATCGCTGGTATTTTCCCCATTCTCTCCAGATGAATATAGGGCAGACATTCACGCTGCCACTTACAGATGTGTGGCCTCTAACAGTGTTGGGGCCATTGCTAGCAGAGATGTCAACGTCAGAGCGAGTGAGTATATGGCTTTTTTACCTTGTAAGGAAGATAAAAAGGGATCATCAGTATACTAATAATAAAGGTTAATATTATATTGCTCATATAGAATATTATATTAATAATAAGTATTATAATAAAGGAATAATAAAATACTGATTTACATACGGTGCAGTCTTTCGTAACTTTATTTGTATTTCAATTTGGAATGAGTGGAATTTTAAAATGCAGATTTGTTAGCAATGATGATGAAATTTTATAAAAAAAAAAAATTCATGGTAAATATTATAATGGCAAATATTCTAAAGAATATGGAAAATGAACAAACATGTTTCCTGAATGCCATTTTCCATAGCAAATTTGGAGTATTCTCAAAAACTGGCAATTCTAAGAAGATAAAAACCTATAGATAATCAATTTCTAGTGCAAAATAACTACTTTAGAGAATTCAATTTTCTTAAACTACTGGTATTTTTAGTCATAGTAAAAGCCATATCAATTCTAATAAGGATATAGCGTACACCATTTTTTTATTTAAAGGATGTCGTGTGCTATTTATATTTTAAAAATTTAATATATTCTTTTAATTATTTTATCTAAAGATCAGTAGTGCATATTTCAGTTGTTGTTTTTGTTAATTACACGCTGTGAATTTTAAATGTGCATCATTTTTCTGGGTTTATCACTATAATTAAAATTGGTTCACAAATAATAGCATGATATAGTTTTAAATTTTTTAAATCGCATTTTTATTAAAAACAAAGAAACTTAGGTAATCTATTTTTATTTGGCTTCACTTCCGAAGTTTCTAAAAAATCAAAAGAAAGAAGTGATATAAAATATAGGGGTTGTTCCTTTGTAAGAAGTTAATTAGAATGCATTCCTCACAAAGGGTCATACAATAATATAAATTTTTTTAAAACTTCCATTAAATTAAAAAAAAAAAAAAATATCAATGAAAATTTACTAATTAAATTATACCAATTAGTTTTTCACGAGGCGGGATAAATGTACCAGTACCAAACCCTTTTAAGCTTGCACCAAACCCTTGTAAACTTAACTTTACGTACTACTTTCCTTTTAAGTAAGTTGAAGTGAAAAATAAGATAAATTGTCACGAAATTGTTAGTTCATTTTCTTAGGAAAAGATTATTTTCTTTGTTATCAATTCAGTATCAGTAAAGTATTCGTTTACATAAAGTAATCGTTTACATTATCTCCACGATTAACAATTTCCCTTGTGATGAAAGATAATTGTGAACAACGTCTGTTTTTTTGTACAATGTTTCTCAATCTAGACAGATAATTAGCAAAGGCTATTTCGCCTCTAGTGTAAAATAAAAAAAAATAAATAAAAAACATCTGAAATCTGCTCGGCAAATTTCAACTTATGTGCGAACATTCGAGAACGGAGGGATATACCAATGTTTAATAACGCAAAAGATATATGAATCAATTGATTGGAATACTACAAGAATGGCCAGTAGCCACATGAATATAGCAATGTTGAATAAATGAAGAACTTCATGAAGAATAAATTGTTCGAGAATCTCTAAAAGAATATGCAAAAGTAAGATAATTGTCGTCGTCAATGAAGAATGAAGTATACCAAATTCTACAAAAAACGATGTCACATACAATACCGAAAAGAATATATCAAAGTTTGAAAATTCTAGGAATAAATGAAGAATGAAGTATTCCAAATACAATAAAAGACCCTATGTAGCTGAATAAGCACTGGGAAATTCCAAAAGTGATAAATATGAATCTTCAAAAAGAATGAAATTGTTCAACGAACTACGAGTACTTATAGGCATTGGAAATATAAATCTTTAAAATCCCAACCTAAAACATGAAAAGTGATTCAAAACAATGCTAAAAAACTCTTCAAACAAAAGCAAAATCCTCCAGAAAATTCTTTAAGACTAACGTTATTCATTAAACCTTTTAAGAGTTAAGAAGCCAAAAATTACCATTTTCCGCCAAAATTTGCAATAGATTTATTTGCTTGACCCTCTTTTTCGGATAACGTCTCGGACCACTAACCAGGACAACATCATATTCACCCATGATAATAAACATGTAGAATCTTCATCAACTGAGTGTTTCGAGTACAGCGTTTTTGCTATGTAATAAATTCTGTAAACGACAAATATTCCCTGTCATACTTCCATGAGTTCAGCGAATGGTCGGTATTCTTTACAGAAATTGATGGTTCTGTCATACACCTTTGATATCAGTTATCCATTGATTACTCTTTTTGGAAGTACATTACCACTCAGGAATTCTGCAACAGATAATTTTAATTCTTGCTTATCATTTTGTGATCTTGCAACAAGGCACTTTACTGGAACCTGCTTAGGCAATTCCATAAGACAGTTAAGCCCTCAGTCCTCTTTTGTAGCACTTTCTTCTTATAATTCTATAATATATTATAGATATTGAACACCATAAGGCTTTTAAGTTTGTATGTGCTTCATTCCTATTTCCTGCATTAGATCCAGCTGCTTTAAGTCATCTAGATCGTAGAAAAGAGTGGACTTATTTCTCAAGAATGTGCATGGCATTTTGTAACTCTGTACAAACCAGAATATCATAAACTCAGAAGGTAAATTATGCTTGCAATTAGTTCACTTTCATAAATAGTAGTGGTTATTGTAAATATTTCTCTAAAATAGGCGAAAACTGGTATATGCATAATTCTCTAATATATGGCAAAAAATTGTCAATAACAGTAACCAATAATTCAAACAACCTATTTTCCCCCTTGTCTTTCAGAAGCTATACAAATAAATGAGAAACAATACTTTAAAACCTGAAGTTTACAAAAGTTTGTTTATCAAGTGCAAAAGATCCTGAGTAACTATTGCACGAACCATCTAAGTAATAATTATAAAGTAAATGGTTTACTAATATAAAGTTATTTTTCGCTGAAAAAAACACCTAATCATAAAATAAACACCTGCCATAAGCTATAAAGGGTAATACGATGATTTTACGAACCATATAAGTGTTAATTATAATGAAAATGGTTTACTAATATAAATTTAATTTCGCTGAAAAAACATCTAATCATGATATGAATATCTGCCATAAACTATAATGGGTAACACGAGGGTTTTACGAACCATCTAAATATTAATTGTAAAGAAAATGGTTTACTAATATCAAGTTAACTTTTTTGAAAAAAAAGTCTAATCATAATATAAACTCCTGCCACATACTATAATGAGTAACACGAGGGTTTTATGAACCATCAAAGTATTATTTATAAAGAAAATGATTTAATAATATAAAGCGAATTTGAAAAAAAATACCTATTCATAAGATAAACACCTACCATAAAACTACAATGGGTAGTATGAGGAATTTACGAACCAACTAAGTATTAATTATAAAGAAAATGATTTAATAATATAAAGTGAATTTCTTTGAAAAAACACATTTTCCTAAGATAAACACCTACCATAAACTACAATGTGTGACACGAAGGTTTTAAGAAACCATATAAGTATTAATTATAAAGAAAATGGTTTACTAATATAAAGTTAACTTCGCTGAAAAAAAACCACTAATCATAATATAAACACCTTCCATAAACTATAAATGTAATACGAGGGTTTTACGAATCTTCTAAGTATTAATTATAAAGAAAATGGTTTACTAATATACAGTTAACTTCGCTGAAAAAAAGCCACTAATCATAATATAAATACCTGCCATAAACTATAATGGGAAGTACGAGGATTTTACGTACCATCTAAAACACCTAACCTTAATATAAACACCTGCCATAAACTATAATGGGTAATACGAGGGTTTTACGAATCACCTAAGCATTAATTAAAAGAAAATGGTTTACTAATACAAAATTTACTTCGCTGGAAAAAAACGACTAATCATAATATAAACACCTGCCATAAACTATAAAGGGTAGTACGAAAGATTTCCGTTCTTCCTTTTCGTTTTATCCATAAAAATAATAAACATTTTTGTGCTTGAATCCTTTTACGCTGTCACAATATCCTTCTAATGGATCGGCTAAAATAAACATATAAACAACTAAATGAACTCTCCTTGGGACACAATGCCCTTTTAACCCAAAAAGTACAAACAACTCACAAAACTAGGTTAAGAACTTGGAATAAAAAAGTGAACCAGTGTTAGAACAGACACGAGGAAAAAAAACTAGAAAAAAAAATAAGCAAGAAACACGCCGGTCTGAGTTTTCAAGAAAACCCTGAAGTTCTACATGTGAAGTCAGTAAGAGCTAATGGAGGAAGGCGATTTAGGCCCGTAAATCGACTTAAGGTTACTTAGAGTAGACAGTTCTGGTGTGTCGTAATTCAAAACACTTTGGGAGCTCCGATGTATACAGGAATGAATAGAAGAGAGAGAGAGAGAAAGAAATAAAAGGCCCGAATCGAATCACCTGACACTTTAGCCTTAAAAGCTTTCCTCCTGAGCTTCTGTAACAAGTTTTTTCTATGTCTTAAATAATAACACAATTGTTGTTTTTTTATTAACAGATTGCCTCGTGTAGTTTGACAATTTTAATGGAAATAAAACTACTTCGTCTTTCATGTCTTGAATGGATTGCGCCATGTAAAATAATATTTTCTTTACCTCTTGTAGCGAATTTATGTTTCTTGATTAGATTACCATTCTTCAAGCATTAGGTATTGTGTCGGCAAAACGTGGTTAAGGATTACAGGTTTGGAAAGAACAAAAATATTTTGTTTGTTGTGTACTTTACGTCAAACATTTGTTGTTTCAGGAAAAATAAAGACTTACTTCTTTAAAAATAGAATTCAATATTGAAAAAATAATGTTTTCATAGCAAAATACATTTTTTTTTAAAAATAAGTTGTGAACTAATTATATTTTCCCAAGGCAGGAAACATTTGCATGAAAAAATTAAATTTCGTGAAACATTTTTTAATAATTTTTAATATTAGGAATTATACTTAATGTTATAATGATAGTATAAAAATAGTATATCTTCATTTATCAAAACGTTAATGTCAACCATTAATTGCATTTTAAATTTAAAAGAAACAAATCATGAATTTATAATATTAAATGTATAGTATACGTATGAAATGTAAATTGTAACATAACAACCAAATTAAAAACAAAAAATTGAATTAATTGCTAACGGTCATCATGGATTAATTTATTTTTTAAAAGGCCGATTCTAGTAATAGATAAAAATGTAAACTAAAATAATGGAAATAATGAAAGCGATAATAATAATGAAGTAAATTCAAAACTATTTTATTAGAACATAAATACAATTTTACAATTTGAAATAAATCATAAAATATATTAAGACAAATATAGCATCAAATTTCTTGGTATATACATCTATATATATATATTATTTAATTAATTTGGCTTAAAAGAAAAATTGTGTTTTTCCACCAGGTTAAATATTTCCGGCAAACTTGATATTTAATTCTTTTTAAAAAGGAATATCAGTTTTAAGAGAAATTATTATAATTGATACATTTTTATATTAAATTTCAAACAATTTTCGCTTGAAACCTTGAAAGATACATTGTTTTTTTTTTTTTAGCTATTCATTATGTCCCATTCAAAATTAATTGGTTAAAGTTATTTTCGAACCAATTAATGCTATTAATTGGTTTGAAAATAACTTTTAAATACTGCGAAATTTTCATATCAATTTACAATTTTCATGTACACATATTGTTTGTCAGCAAGTATATTTAATAAGTCAATTACACTCTTTATTTTTAAATAAGTAATTTATATTTTCAAAAGAAATTCATGAATTAAAATCTAAATAAGTAAAAAATACCCTCTTGTTTAAAATTCGTTTTCAATTAAATTAAATTTTATGTCAAATAATAAAATATATATATATATATATATATATAATATAAATATTTATGCACATAAAAAATTTCATATATTTAAATAACACTAAAAAATATTTTTGTAAATAATAAAATTTAAAAAAATCATATATTTAAATGAAACTAATAAAATATAAATTTCTAACTAAACTAAACTAAAAAAAAATATAAATTTTCGGATATTTAAAAATTCATGCATTAAAATCTAAATAAGCAATAAAATGCCCTCTTGTTTAAAGAATTCGTTTTCAGTTAAATTAAATTTTATGACAAAAATACATATATATATATATAATAATATGTATATGAAATTCAAATAATGTATATATATATATATATAAAATACAAAACATAAAAAATTTCATATATTTATGTAACACTAAAATATTTTTGTAAATAACAAAATAAAAAAAAAAAATTCATATATTTAAATGAAATTCAAATATTTTAAAATAATAAAAAAAATATAAATTTTCGGATATTTAAGCGAAATTCAAACATTTTCATAAACCATAAAATAAAAAAATCACATATTTAAGTGAAATTCAATTATTTTTGTAAAAAATAAATTTGAAAATGTCATAATTAATAATAAGTTTAAAAATTTGATAAAATCACATCTTTCCAATTAGTAATTCGATATTAATTATGTAATACACTTTCATTTATATTGTAAAATAACTTTTTAAAAATGATAAAATAAAACAAATTTTTTAAAGATTTCTTTGCTTAATATGAATTTTTGGAATTTTATAATGCATAAAAAGAAATAATTATTATAATAATATTGATAACTGATAATTATTCTCCTGGTAGCAGCTTTATATTTTCCATATATCTGGATTGATAACAGAAATTTAATATATTCAGAAATCCTTTGAATATTCTACAAATTCAAAAAATGTTATTGATAAATTCATGTTAAAATTTTTAATGTTTTTGTTTCAGTGAAATCTTTTGTGTAAAAATAAATAAAAACTCTTGAAAATCTAACTGTTTTTATCTGTTTCACATTTTTCTTTTTTTCTTTGATATTCTTTTTTTTTTATTAAAAAAAAAAGCTGCAGTAAACATTAGTAAAAACACTGTAACGATTCCGTGCATAATTAAATCTGATGCCTTCACAGAAATGTGACATTAGTCCAAAATCAAACAAACAAACACTACGCCATTACAACATCACTAAATGGTAAAAATCACATAGACATAACACTGTGTTTAACAACCGTCATTTTCATTTAGCTAAACGGAAGATTCTGATATCATTATCTAACTCAAAGTGAGTAAAAGCTAAGTAGTTTATTGAATTTACACTTTGCCTAACGGCCAACAGAGAATGTTAACGTATTCATGGATAGAAGAAAAAGTTGCATTGCGCTAATGTTAACAGAAATGTGTTATTCTTCTTTTTCCGGTACTGCAGATATTAGCAATCAGTTAACCTGGGGTGCTTTGTGGACTTCCCGTATTTGCTAGGGTCCATGAAATACTGATATCGATTTCTGGGATGAGGATGGGGTTGATGTCGAATGCAGTGTTCCTTGCCAATCAGTAACTCCGCACTTATCGAAGTTCTCTAACACTTTGGCCTTATGGTTCGCTAAGTGGTGGGGCCCTGTAATAAGCTCGCCGATCGGTAATTATTATTGATTACGTAGGTTGGTTTAAACATAGGTGAACAGCAGTAGTAGGTAATTGCAATTTGTTGGGCATTTTAATTACAGAAATGAAAATTGATTCATTTTATTCTATTTTCTTGATTCATTTTATAATATAATCCTAAATAATCCTCCTCCCTCCTCCTTTTTCTAGTTCTACTACTACTATTTTTTTCTAGTTCTATTTCTACACATTAATTACTTCTGCAAAACTAAATTAATGAGCATTAAGTTATCCTTTATACTGAATTTATCAAACAAATTTAAATACATTGATTTTTATTAAAATTATAAATTACTTATAAAATTAAATTTATTATACTATCGTTTTTATATATTATATATACGTTTTTATATTTTTATATCGTTATTTAGAAGCCGGAAGAAAAGTTTATGGAAAATTTCCACTCATTAATAAGTGTAATATAAATGACAATAGAAATGGACCTAAAATTATTTTTAAACACGTACTAGTTACTCCTGCAAAAATAAATAAAAGTGCTGTAATGAAGTGCCCTTTTTACTGTTTTTAATCAAAAAATTAAATATATTAATTTTATTAAAATTATAAATTACTTATAAAATTAAATTTATTATACTATCGTTTTTGTATCCATTTAATTTTGTATCCAAAATAATTTATTTAAATTATTTTTAAGAAACCGGAAGAAAAGTTTATGGAAAATTTCCGCTCATTAATAAGTGTAATATAAATAAATGTATGCATTTTTATTTAATGACAATAGAAATGGGCCTAAAATTATTTTTAAACACGTACTAGTTACTCCTGCAAAAATAAATAAAAGTGCTGTAATGAAGTGCCCTTTTTACTGTTTTTTAATCAAAAATTAAATATATTAATTTTTATTAAAATTATAAATTATTTATAAAATTAAATTTATTATACTATCGTTTTTATATCCATTTAATTTTGTATCCAAAATAATTTATTTAAATTATTTTTTAAGAAACCGGAAGAAAAGTTTATGGAAAATTTCCGTTCATTAATAAGGGTAATATAAATAAATGCATGCATTTTTATTTAATGACTATAGAAATGCGCCTAAAATTATTTTTTATACACGTACTAGTTACTCCTGCAAAAATAAATAAACGTACAGTAATGAATTGCCCTTTTTACTGATTTTTTTATCAAAAAATTAAATATATTAAATATATTAATTTTTATTATTAATATTAGTTACTTCCGCAAAAATAAATAAGTGAACACTAATTAATTGTCCATTTTCCTGATTATTTTATAGCCTAAATTAAAATACATTAATTTTTATTAAAATTATAAGTTACTAATAAAATTAAAATAATTATACTATCGTTTTTGTATCCATTAATTTATTTAAATTATTTTTTTAAGAAATCGATTATATACTAGGCTGGTTTAAACATAGGTGAATAGCGGTAGTAGGTAATTGCAATTTGTAGGGCATTTTAATTACAGAATTGAAAATTTAAAAATAAATAACTTTATTATATTTCCTTAATTAATTTGCTAATATAATCTTAAATATATCTTTTCCATGCACATATTAGTTACTTCTGTAAAAAAAATTAAAATTCAGTAATGAATTGTCTTTTTGCTGATTTTTATCAACCAAATTTAAATACATTAATTTTTATTAAATTATGTTACTTATAAAATTAAATTTATTATACTATCGTTTTTCTATCATTAATTTATTTAAATTAGTATTTTAAGAAACCGGAAAAAACGTTCATGGAAAATTTCCGTTTGCTGTTCATTCAATAATTATAACACATAAATGCCTGCACTTTTATTTAATGACAATAGAAATGCGCCTATACTAAAAATTTTCTTAATATTTTTCATTTGATAGTTGAAATAATTGCAGTATTTTATCAATGAAAAATTAAAGATGTAAGTGAAAATTAAATAAATACGTGTATTACAATATATTGCTTAAGTATAAAAAAAAAAATAATGAAGATATTTCAGAAAAATTATAAATAATGTGGTCACATTTTTTAAACAATCGGCATTTATTTATAACAAAAATTTATTCACATGATACTGTAAAATTTTAATTTTTAGAAGGTAAAAAGAACCAATCATATATTCTTTAATTAAAAATCTTAAATAAACTTAGATATACAGATTTATATTTATTTTTAGACAAAAACTTAGATATACATATATATATATATATATATATATATATATATATATTGGAAGGCAAGGATATAAATCTTACATATCTAACATATATTGCCAAAAACATGGCAATGCTTTGTCTTTATTTCAATTAATTAATTTTTTATTTTTAACTTATAATGCTTGAAATAGTGTTTCTAACTAAATCCATATTATATATGATATAAAGTCTAAGACAACTGTAAAAGTATTTGCCTGCTGCATTAGAAAAAAAAATGATACAGACAAAGAAAAGGAGATTATTATGATTTACGATAATTTGTTATTTATATGAAAAGCTCTAAGATAAACAGGAAGATATTCAATAACTGTGTTAGTTATATTTCTTAAAAGCATTATTATTCATGGCGTTCACCCTTTCATTCTGTTTTCCTTTCTTTCCTTATTTTTATTTATTTATTTTTCACTACACATGTTTCTAGCAGAGCTTAAAAAATAGGTTTATAGTATTTCTGTAAATTTCGCTTGATTGTTTGGTATTTATATTAAATAAATATCCGTATTACTAAATAGTGCATAAAGGTTAAAAATTCAATGAAGATATTCGAAAAAGAGTTTTTAAACAATCGACATTTACTTATAACACAAAATTTATTCACGTGATACTGCAAAATTTTAGTTTATAGAAGATAAAAAGTCCGAAACATGTGCTCTTTAATTAAGACACTTAAATAAATTTGGATATAAAATTATATATATATATATATATATATATATATATATATATTGAAATGCGTGGTTATAAATCTTAAAAATCTAACGTATATTGCCAAAAACTTAACAATTTTGGTTTTAATCTTAATGAATTTATTTTTATTTTATATCTTATAATGCTTGAAATATTGTTTCTAAAGAAATCCTTATCATATATGATGTATACTAAAAAGCTATTAATATGATTTACTTTTGTTTGTTATTTATAAGAAAATTTATAAGATAAATGTGAAGATATTCAGTAACTTTGATAGTAATACTTCTTAAAAAGCATTATAATGCATGGCGTTCACCCTTTCATTCTGTTTTCCTTTCTTTCCTTATTTTTATTTACTTACTATTACTTTTTTCACTATACATGTTTCACGCAAAGCTTGAAAATTAGGTTTATAGGATTTCTGTAATTTTTGCTTGATAGCTTGGTATTTAAATTAAATAAATATCCTTATTACTATATGGTGCATAAAAGTTAAAAATTCAATGAAGATATTCGAAAAAAAGAGTTTTTAAACAATCGACAGTTACTTATAATACAAAATTTATACAAATGATACTGCAAAAGTTTAATTCATAGGAGGTAAAAAAAGAATCAATAATGTACTCTTTAATCAAAATACTTAAATAAACTGAAATATATTATAATATATATTTTTATATTGGAATGCAAGATTATAAATCTTAAAAATCTAACGTATATTGCCAAAAACTTAACAATTTTTTGTTTTCATTTTTTTAGCTTATAAAGCTTAAAAAATTGTTTATGAATAAATCCTTATCATATATAGTTTATACTAAGAAGTTTATTAATATGATTTACGATTGTTTGTTATTTATATGAAAAGCTGTAAGATAAATGTGATGATATCCAGAAACTTTGATAGTTATATTTCTTAAAAGCATTATTATGCATGACGTTCACCCTTTTCTTACTTTTTATTTTTATTTATTTGTTTTCTTCCAACACATGTTTCTCGCAAAGCTTGAAAAATTAGGTTTATAGGATTTCTATAAGAAAGACTGGTTGTAGCTTTATTCTCAACATGAACTAGCTTTCGGTCATACTTTACAGTCAATCTAATGCTTTCAACCTACCCTGTAATCCATAGCAGACACTACTCAAGGCCTATAAATTTCAACCCCGTAATGCACCCTGCAATATCAACTACCACTTCCTTTGATTGAAGACCCTTCTCTGCTACTGCAGAAAAAATAAAAGGTAAAATGATACAAGAAATTGGCAGGAAAACACTCGACCAGAAATAAGCAAAATAAATGGATAAAGTTGGAAAGTTATAGGGAAAACTGATTTTCTTCGTAGGGGATAAGGGAAAATATCCTAGGGGAAAGGCAAGAGGCTAGCAATTTCTGGAAAATGATGAATGACAGGAAGTGTTAGCGAACGTTGAAAATTCTCTTTCTATATCGCGATATCCTTCGCATACTCCTTAAAATTTTCTTGAGAAAAGCAGTACCGAGTAACTTTTGGAAGTTTGAGCCCGGCTCTGTTATTAATGAAGAAGGATTTATTGTTTAAAATTGGAGCCATTTGTCATGATGCTACGCCCTTTCTGTGGAGAGAGTGTTTCATCGCGGATTTAGAGATCAGTGTCAAGTGCATGTTTAGAGAATTTGCTTATTTAGCAAAGCTTGATTGATGCTTATTGCAAGAAAGTGCAAGTTCTTTTATGTCTGACCTACATTTTAAACGAGGCGTGGTAATACTTGCAGAGTTTGCTAATACTCTTGCCAAAATGCATATTTAACTGTGAAATTCTTAAGTTTTAAATGTTCTCCGAACTTTATACTTTATAATATTTATTCTTGTCCAAAACGAATTAAACATCTTCCAGTTCCCTTCTTTCGTTCGTTAAATATTTAATTATAACTTTAAACTGTTGTTGTTGTTCTAATGTTTCTTGCAATGCAGACAGATAATCATTATGCCATCAGCAAGGACTGCACTTCTGTTACTCATTTAGCACTAACCAGGGGTCACGTGTAGCTTAAAGATATGTTACAGACGAGAATAACAATGCCCCCACAACGCTCTACGATCCTATTAGGACAGGGAACTACGGTTTAAGTGGATTCCGAACCACTACAAACATCCGTGACACAACTGGGATTCAAACTCGATACCTGTAGTACAGAGTACCAGAGCTCTAGCCACTCGATCATCATGAACACTAAAACATTAAACTATATATTTAACTTTTTGAAATTCTTAAGCTTTAAATATTCTGTGAACTTTATACTTTAAGATATTTATTCTTTCCCAAAACGAATTATACATTTGTAGTTACCCTTCTTTCATTAGTTAATTATACCATTAAACTATTTATTTTGATTTCAGATACATGGACCTTCGATTTATGTCATTCACTACAAGGGTAATCAGGCAGCAGATTCAGATTTAGTTCACTGGAACTACAAAATGGACTTTTAAAATGGGATCATTCAATTTTGAACGAAATTGAATCCCATGAGATGGCAACAATCTCTACCCTAACGTAAGAACTTTCCGAGTTATGAATTTATGGAACCAATTCAAAATCTCCTCCTCTTTATGATTACATTTATTTTTTGAAAGAAGAAATAATACATTTTTGAATTACGTTCATCTATTGATAAAATAAAATGAAATATTTTCATGTAGGGATAATTTTATAACTTATGTAAATAAAATAACTTAAATTTTAATAACATAACTAAATATTTAATTACGACAGTAAACTATTTATTATGATTTCAAATGCAAGGACCTTTGATATATGCCATTCACTAGATGGGTAATCAGACAACAGATTCAGATTTAGTTCCAAGGAAATACAAAAGGGAATTTTAAAATAGGATCACTCAATTTTTAACGAAATTGAATCCCTTGAGGTGGCAACAATCTCTCTACTTCTACCTCTAACGTAAGAACTTTCTGAGTTATGAATTTATTGAACCAATTTGAACTCTTTTTCTTTTCTTCATTTGATTTATTTTTTGAAGAAACAAAAAAATACATTTTTACAATTTGCTTATTTAGCAAACCTTGATTGATGCTTATTGCAAGAAAATGCAAGTTCTTTTTATGTCTGACCTACATTTTGAAAAGAGGCGTGGTTAACAGTTTGCTAATACTTTGCTAAAACGCATATTTAACTTTGCGAAATTCTTAAGTTTTAAATGGTCTGCGAAATTTATACTTTATGATATTTATTATTGTCCAAAACGAATTAAATATTCTGAGTTATCTTCTTACATTCGTTAAATATTTAATTATAACATTAAAATATTTATTATAATTTCATATGCATGGCTATTTGAATTATGTCATTCACAACAAGGTAATCAAGCATCAGATTCCGATTTACACATGTCCATAAATTAAGGATAATTCAGAATCACACATAAATTGAACTCTAAAATAAAAATTTCACCTGTAGAATTATCACACACGTCTTGAAGAAGAATATGCAAATTACAGGAAACCACCAGATGGCACGGATAGTACGTCACAATGACAGTGTAAGAGAGGGGTATATAAGGAATGGTGGCAAAGAAGTAAAATTGTTCACAAGCGCTTTAAAAGCCTTTCAGTGCAATAACCGCATAGTTATGGCACAAAGGAAGCATTTGGATGATTTTTACGTGATAGAATTATCGGACGACTGGAATGTGGACGTACCCAGCTGGAAGTATCCGAGGAACTTGAATCGCCCAGAGTGTCATCTCCAGGCTTTGGCGACGATTAAGATGATGGTAATGTGAGTAGATGGTATAGCACAGGTCGCCCCTGAGTTACAACGCCGAATGAAGACCGGTATTTAGCGGTTACTGCCAAAAGAAACAGACGGAGCACAGCATCAGACCTGTCTCGTCCGGGCTCTTCAGCTACCGGTACGACAGTTTCACGGCAGACCGTGTACAGACGCTTAGGACACATTGGTCTATATGCTCGTAGGCCTGTCAGATGTGTTCCACTTACCGCAACTCACTGTCGCCTGCGATTAACCTGGAGTAGAGAGCATGCATTGTGGACACCGCAACTGTGGTCTGGTGTGATGTTTTCCGACGAGTCCAGGTTTAGTTTGCAGTCTGATTCTCGCCGGACTTTCATATGGAGAGCGCCAGGTACCCGTTACCACCAAGAGAACACCATTGAACGACACCGTTACGGTGGTGCAGGATGGCTCGTTTGGGGAGGAATTATTCTTGGTTCCAGAACTGACCTGCATGTTCAGAGTGTAACGATGACAGGCCACATCTATCGGTATGTCATTCTGGAACAACATGTACGTTTGTTTGGGACGCCATGGGTGCTGAATTTCTGTTTATGGATGACAACGCCCGTCCTCACCGTGAAAACATTGTAGACGAATTCCTTCAATTGAGGATATCACCCGTACGGATTGGCCAGCATACTCACCGGACTTGAATCCAATAGAGCATGTGTGGGATATGCTTGGCCGACGAATTGCAGCCCGTCAACCACCTCCCACCTGTCAACCGGAACTTCGTAGGGCATTGCTTGATGAGTGGTGTAATATTCCCCAAGATCAGATTGATAATTTGATACTCAGCGTGCCTTGGTGTTGTAAGGCCTGTATTGCATCGTCCGGGAGACATACTCCATATTAACCGTCATACTAACCATGTTATACTGTTTTTTGTAAATAGGTTCTTTTTTGAAATTTGCTCCAGGCAGTAAAAATCGCAATTTTTATTAATTATGTCAAACATATAGCATCGTTTTTTGCTCTTTACCTTTTGTTTAATAAATAGACTTTACAAATAAGTCAAATTTGTTTTGCTTCTGTCTCTTTCTTTGCCTGAACTTCATTATCCTTAATTTATGGACATGAGTGTCGTTCTCTAGAACTACAAAATGGATTTTAAACGGAATCATTCAATTATGAGTGAAATTGAAACCTATAGGATGGCAACAATCCCTTTTCTTCCAATTCTAAAGTAAGAACTTCCGAGTTATGAATTTATGGAATCAATTCGAACTCTGTTCCTCTTCATCATTCCATTTATTTTTGAATGAACAAAAATACATTTTTACATTATGTTCATCTATTGAAAATAAAATGAAATATTTTAGTGTAATATAATTTTATAACTTATATAAATAAGATAATTTTAATTTTTAATAACGTAACTAAATAATTATAACATTAAACTATTTATTATTATTCCAAATGCCGGGGCCCTTTGATTTATGTCATTCACTGCAAAAGGTAATCAGGCAGCAGATTCAGATTTAGTTCACTGGAACTGCAAAATGGACTTTTAAAATGGGGTCATTCAATTTTGAACGAAATTGAATCTCATGACATTGGCAACAATCTCTTTTCTTCTACCCTAAAGTAAAAACTTTTCAAGTTATGAATTTATTGAACTAATTTGAACTTTTCTTTTTTACATTTGATTTATTTTTGAAGGAACAAAATACATTTTTACAATTTGCTCATTTAGCAAAGCTTGATTAATGATTATTGCAAAAAGTGCAAGTTCTTTTATGTCTGACCCATTTTGAAGAGGCGTGGTAAGCAGTTTGCTAATACTCTTGCCAAAATGTATATTTAACTTAAGATTAAAATGTTCTGAAAATTTTATACTTTATGGTATTTATTCTTGCCCAAAAACTAATTAAATATTTTTGTAGTTCCTTTTTTCATTCGTTAAATAATTAATTATACCATTAAACTATTTATTAGATTCCAAATGCCGGGCCCTTTGATTTATGTCCTTCTCACTACAAAGGTAATCAGGGCAGCAGATTCAGATTTAGTTCACTGAACTGCAAAAATGAACTTTAAAATGGGATCATTCAATTTTGAACGAAATTGAATCCCATGAGATAGTAACATTCTCTCTTCTTCTATCCTCAACGTAAAAACTGTCCAAGTTATGAATTTATTGAACCAATTCAAACTCTATCTCTTCATCATTTGATATTTTTTTGCAAGGAAGAAAAACATAAATTTTTATGTTATGTTCATCTATTGAATAAATAAAATGAAATATTTTCAGGCAATATAATTTGAAACTTATGTAAATAAGATAACTTTTAATTTTAATAACATAACTGAATATTTAATTGTACCATTAAAACTATTTCAAATTGATGGTCTTTTGATTTATGCCATTCACTACAAAGGTTAGTCATGGCAGCAGATTCAGATTTAGTTTACTGGAACTGCAAATGGATTTTTAAAAATGGGATGCCTCAATTTTGAATGAAAATGCATCCCATTAGGTGACAATAGTCTCATTTTTTTTTCCCAACGAAGAACTTTCCGAGTTATGAATTTATTGAACCAATTTGAACTCTCTTTCATTTTTTCCTTTTGATTTATTTTTCAAGGAACTAAAAATAAATTTTCACGATTTTTATTAGAAAAGCTTGATTGATGCGTATTACAAGAAAGTGCAAGTTCTTTTATGTGTGACCCAAATTTTGAATGAGGCGTGGTAATCAGTTTGATAATACTCTTGCTAAAATGTATATTTAACTTTTTGAAACTCCTTTTTAAATGTTCTGTGAACTTTATACTTTGTGATATTTGTTCTTGTCCTGAACGAATTAAAAATTTTCTAGTTCTCTTCTTCCATTAGTTAAGTATTTAATTACAACATGAAACTATTTATTATGTTTCCAATTGCATGGCACTTTGATTTATATCATTCACTACAAGGATAACCATGCAGTAGATTCAGATTTAGTTCACTGGAACTACAAAATGGACTTTTAAAATGGGATCATTCAATTTTGAACGAAATTGAATCCCATGAGATGACAACAATCTCTCTTCTCCTCTAACGTAAAACATTTTGAGTTATGAATTTATTGAACCAATTCAAATTTATTGAACCAGTCTCTTCATCATTCGATTATTTTTCAAGGAAGAAAATTACATTCAGTTCATCTATTGATAAAATAAGATGAAATATTTTCAAGAAATATAATTTTAGTACTTATATAAATAAGATAATTTTAATATTCGAGAAAATAACGTAAATAAAAATTAAATTTTTGTATCATTTTTTTTTTTTTACGATTATTACATAAAAAGTATTCGAAGATTCAAAAATATTTATAATTCAAAGCGATGCACAATTTTTGAAACTATAGTTTGAAAAAAAATGATAAAATGAATATAAACAAAATACAATGAAACATAAAATGAATTACTGAATGGCGGAAATATTGTAAAGGAATTATAATCTAATCACATTACATATTTATTTCCTAAATTAAATCCAGACTTAACAATTATTTGCATAAATCGATTTTTTTTTCTTTTTATTACATGTTATTGATTGAATAAAAAGAATTATCTTGTAAATCGCATTTCATCGTAAAATTTAGTAAATAATTTTGGCTGTTATTGCTAAAAATTGAAGTAAGAATAATTTATGAACAGAATAAGGAAGTTATGTAATATTAAGACTTTTTATAACTATATATATATATATATATTGTAAGAAAACTTATTGAAAAATACAACATTAATATATTTTTAGAAAAACAATTTTGACAATAATTTAATTTTAAAATGTCTTACAAATTGAATTTCAAAAAGTTATCAAATTTTTTGAGCACAATTGTAATGCTTGCAAACTTTATATTGATTAAATTTTATATGTATTATCATGAAATATATAATATCAAAAATACATATACATCAAATATATGATCATTGATTATTTATGTGTTATCATGTGATCAAACTTTCTATGTGTGATTATTGGAATACTGAAAATATTAACTTGGTCCTATATATTTATTAAAACAAAATACATTTGTGTTATTTATTCTTTTATTTATTTATCTAAATAATCTTTAGAAAAATTATGAAGTATATTTCTTAATTTGTATTGCATTTTCGATATTAAAAAATGACATTCTCAAAGAGATAAATTATTAGCAACATATTTTTAAAAATTGTATTATAAATAAAATGAAATAAATGTTTGTTACAAAAGCCCACATAAAATAAAAAAAAATATTAATAACTGCACCATTATTGTTTAACTACATGCCGAAGATTAAAAGACGTGATATTTAAAGTCGTGATATTTAAATAGTTATTTGCTATCATTTATCATTTAATAAACTGAAGTCGAACTATTAAAACGTTACTTTCACCTAAATTTACGAATTGATTTTAGGTATATTTTAACGTATTAAGAACAAAAATAATATTACAAAAATTTTTTTATGTTCGTATAAAAATAAAAAAATAGTGTATAATAATAATAATATAAATATATAGTATAAATAAATATATATAAATAACTTACATATAAGTTACGTATATAAGTATAAATTCGTATATATAAGTATTATATTTGTGTATATAAATATATACGTGTATTAATAATGTAATAAATTCCCAATTCTCGTAATCACAACGTGTAATACTCATTACAAGTTATCATTACACATAAGTTGTTTTATAATTACATTACTTAATATAATAATTTCTGTTTTCTTCATATAATGTTTAGTTCAATTAAGTTCTGAATGCGGTAACATGACACTATTTTTTATGAAATTTAATGCCTTTAAAAATTGTATTTTTAAAGGCACAAAATTGTATTTTTAAAATGTCAGATCGTTTTAAGAGTACAACTTATCGAATGTGAACAGTTCGTTTTATCGTCATTGAATTAAAAGACGTCAGAAAATAGAAAACAAAAGAATTTTCAATGAAAAATCAGTAATGTTAAAAGAGACAGTGACACTGATGGATCACGTTGTTCGAGCAAAGACAAATTATTTATAACTGTATCTTTTACAGATCACAGACGAATTAAATGTTCGATATAAAAGTAAAAATATATAATTCGATATAAATAAATAAAATTCGTTATAAATAAATAAAAATTATATAAGTTTAATTTAAATATTTTTGAATAGGCTTTTAAATGACAAATTAATTATTTTACAGGAAATAAAAAAATAAAATATATGAGCAAGAAAATTCTTCCGTGTAGTCAAAATTTAAAAAAAAATTTCCATAACTTAATATTGAAATTTGATTACAATATCAAAATATAAACATTTAAAATGTTTTCATAAGTATTAAGACAAATAAAAACTAATTTATGAAACTTAATATTGATTTATTAGTATTTCATTTTTTTATAACTTCGTGATTAATGTCATTATATGCTTTACGTTGAAATGATGCATAATATTACACCACTGTAAAAACAAGAAAATTCCCAGAATTTTTTTATTTTAATGTTTAATTTAACATATAAATTTAATAGTATATTGTGTGATAAATAACATGTATGGAAAAAGGGGTTTTGTATTGTTTTTGTCCTATTTGTTTTGGTTATCTTTAAATATTTACTTTGTACACAAGATGAAAAAAAGTGAAGAAAAATATTTAATGTAATAAAATTAAAGACCTATATATACAGCCATCTTACTATAAAAATGCATCATATGTTTTCAATTATAGTTTAAAATGTTTTTACTAAGAAATAACTTGTTGCATATTAAAATTCTAGAATTAGCAATTTATTTTTTATTACGTTTATTTATATATATATCTGTTTGACTATAGGAAACTAATTTGATTTGTAGGAATCATTTATTTTGAAAAAAAAAAGTTTTTCCAATGAATAATTTATGAACTTTTGATCCAACATAAAAGTTACTAAAGTATTATGAAAAAATTGAAATATATATATATATAAATTTTGAAAATATTATATATATATATATGTAATATTTCTTCGAATTGCAATTTCTTTCAAATATTTCAATAAATATATACATATGTAAAAGTATATATATTCTCGCAACTCTTATTGCTTATAATATAATCTTGATGCGTTTTATCTTCTTTGAATGTTTTGAAACAAGTAAGATTCTTTTAACGCATACTACTGTGTCCAAAAAGCAAGACCAATTTTCAATTTAAATATTTCCAGCCCTATGGAATTTTCAATATATATGTTCTTTTTTAGGTTTCTGGCACTGTCCTTGACATCTGTGTGAAAATGTGACGTCCAAAATATGTATTAGTGTTTCGATGTTACGCTTGGCTTCGTGGAGACGCTAGAACCGATTCCGGCGATTTTTGAAATGTGTGAGTTAATTGATGTAAGAATACTTTGCCTTTGCCTGCCGAGGACTGGCATGCATTGAATATTGGAAAGTAGAAAGTTGGCATTTGTGTCCGAGATTACTTTGACGATGAAATAAATTTGGAAGAACAAATAAAGATGTTTTTGAGAAATAAATAGTGGTCTTACTTTTTGTCACAGTAGTACAAATACAGATATTAGTTATACTTCTTTAAAGCATATTTTTATGACTTTATTTTAAAATTACTGGATTACTTTTTTGACATATGTAGGGTATATTTGAATATACGGACAGACACCTAAAACTGCTGAAAATGCAGTTTTGCCTTTTTCTATGACAGTTTGGAAGATGATTAATGGTTGGGATAGAGTTTTAAGAGAGAGTCGAAAGCCAGAATAGGGAAATGCTAATGATCAATTAATCATCAGAAAATTTAAAGGAGATAGGGTAGGAAATGAAAGTGAAAATTCCCAGTAGGACATGTTTGCTTGTAATTTTCGTCGTAAAAGGAAACATGTTTTGTCAATTTGGTGAAATCGAAGAAAGCGTCGGTGAAATGACTTTTAAAGTGTCTTAAGCAGAAATTTCGAAATATACTGACTGAAGAGATGGAAATTGAATAGTGTCGAAATCATTCTAGTAAGTATTCATTGTGTAGCATTTATTATTAAATTATAAATATTTTATCATTAATTTTCTGCCTTGAAAAATAAGTGAAATTCCCTTACACTAGACATTTCCTTACTTTAAATGGGTGTTTTTCGTGTCAAATCTATACAGCTTTATTTATTGTAGTTAACAAGTTTTTAATCTAATAATTATAGTATGGTT
>BPLR01015216.1:0-20517 GCA_021605095.1 Caerostris extrusa
ATGCACAAATTGTTTAAAATTTGGGAGGGAAAGAGCATACAGTATCCTCATTTTCGGAAAAACCGGGGGCAATTTATAATCATACGTAGGATTTTATTTTCAAGTCTTTGTATGAGCTGGAAATTCGACGGGTGGAAAAATCCCCAATAGAACAGCTTCTCTGACAATGGACTCTAAATAAAGAGTTATATCTCTATGCATGTGGGAAAGACATAGATAAACAGTTGGTACATTTAGACTGGCAGGAAATTAGAATTTCACCCGGAGTTACAGATTTTTGGCAGAAAGCATACAAGATCATCATTCATAATCATTTGGTTTGAGAGATGTGGAGTCCTTCAGTGATAGTAGGGGTTGTGAAGGTTTTCGGTTTCACCCGCACTGGTGCTGTCACTACATCAGGTGTTGCAGAAGCCACATAAAATCTGCCACCAACAAGGCGAAATTGTGATAATCTGTAAAAAATTTTTAAAAAATATAACTGCCAAAATTTTACACAAGAACTTAAATTAATATTTTGAATACTGAGCAGTTTGACTTGGATTCTACAAATCTTTTTATCAGGATAACATCCAGGAGATATGTGAGAATTCAACGTTACCCAGATCGCCCCCTGCCCCGCATCAGCTACTGCCACTTTTGGTACGAATACCACAGTTTGCTGGTCACAAGATTTCGTGCTAAACCTTTTTTTTACAAATATTCCGAACTTGAAAGGAGCTGGGTTTATTTTCTCCACCATGGTAGACACTTGAGGGGCCCATTGGTGGCTAGTGCTCTAAACAAAGCTGATTGCCACAGGGTTCTAGTCCCAATGATTCCATGGATATTCTCTTCAGCTGGTTCGGAATCCACACCAAACGCCTTAGATCCCGGTCTCATCGACTGTCGAGCGGCGTAGCTAACAACCCTACCCCGTAAAAAGAAAACATCTCTGTCTCAAACTCCCAGTAGGTAGACGGCCACCCACCATGGCTGTTGCCAACAATGATAACAGTGAGGATGATGAACCACTCCAGTTTTCGATTTGGCTTTGCATGTCGAATCAGCTTCCTGCAGGAGGCAGGAGGTTTGTCCAACCACCCTCGAATCCATGAATAATCTGGTTTAATTAGCCGAAAGTGTTCCAAAACAGACAGCAGAGTGACAAATCAAGCCAAATCAATAAGGCAGGAGACTTATTATGATACTCAACTTTTAACTTTAAAACGATAAAGAAATGGTGAATAATTTATATAATGTTTTAGATCCTTTTTTGGTAAATGTATAAATGTTTATTTTTATATTTATTTGTTATATAATATATCTGATTTATAGTATAAAATTCTTTTTTGTTTTATTTAAAATATGATAAATGTACATAGTACAGAAGCAAAAGTTAAAAATATCATAATTTGGCGACATAAATTTTTCAAAGAAAATTTAGCAATGTTGATTTAGCGATATCTCGTAATGAAAAGCGGTCTGTTGATGTCAATTCGCTAGCGGCCTGGCCTTTGGTGCAACTGGAGTTCCGAATCCTGGCGGGTGGCATGAATGTTTGGCGAAGAGAGGTTCTGGAATCCACGTTAAACTGTGCAGGTCCCTAACTAATTAGCCTAAATTGCGAATAATGACCGTAGAGCCAGAAACCAAACCTAGTGAAAAACTAAATACTAAACTAAAAGCTGAAATTAAAGCTTATCATGAATTTAAGGTATAAATCCGAATTCCCTTTTATTTCTGTGTTCTAGTAACAATAAATTTCTTCTGATTGTTTGAATTGTGTGGTTTCTGTGAGGTTTTAGATTTTAACAAAGCTTGCTGAAGAATTCTTACATAAATTAAAGGGGGACAGGTTTAACAAAATAATAAAATAAAAAAAATAAAAAAGAGTTTCCCTTCACTTATCTTCCATTTTTTGTTAAATTTATGCATTAAAAACAGTATAATACATTGATTAATTTCTTAAACCGTTTTTTTAAATTTAGAGATGATCGAAAAAAATAGAACTATGTCAGACATAAGATTTATTAATTTATTTCATCGCTATCCCAATCGAATTTCACAAATACTGATTCATATGAAACAAAATCAGGCCCCTGGTATATGTCAAAAGATTACTTAACCTTGGTGTTAAATTAAATACTGCTACCAATTCTGAAACATCTCCAAGATCTTGTTTAACTTATAACTCATTCTATTTCTTGGAGGCATGGTTTTTTTGCCCCATAAATTATCTGGGTGTAAGGAGACAACAGCTTAGGCGTACCTGTTACGAGGTTCCTTTGTGGTTTTTTAAAGAACCACGAGTACCTCCATCTTCAAATGGTTAATAAATTAACCAAAAAAGGTGATTGCGTCAATTACAGAATATTAATAGAAAAATAGCACAAGTGCATAGAAAAACATGAGAACAATTAAGAAAAAAGGGAATCGGAACTTAAAGCCATAGGTACCAATTAGGGGTCCGTTGTCGTGCAAAAAAGAATTAAAAAATAAAGTTAAATTAACGGGAATAAAGAATAAACATAAGATACAAAAACATAAAATATACAATACAATCAATACCCTATATGGCTAGATTTGTTTTGCTGTCTCGCCAACGAATGGCGCCATCGGTCTAGATGTTACAGACTTGGAAAAACCAGCCTAAGCTGGGAAAAATACATTTTTATTTTCACAATAAAGTAATACATGAAGATGGTGAAGGGAGAGCAGTTAAAATTAAAATTTAAACTGCAAAGACAAAGCTGAAATTTAAAGTAAAAGTTGATCGGCTTAGCTAGGCAAAGTGTAAACAATGCGTTTAGGGAAGCTATATTAACAAGAGATTAAAATTAATCAAAAACATTAAATGATAAAGGTTAAAAATTAAAAATAAGAAAAATCATTTAGCTCAAAGAATTGAAGCAGATGCTCCATTAATAAATTTGAAAATAATTTGATAGCTTTTTTTTTTTTTAATTTATTTTTTTATTTTGAGATTTTGTTTTCAAAATTATCTGAATTTTTAAGAGACAGTTTTTAGTCTTGGCCACTTTCAATTTTGGAAATTTTCATTTTTTTTATTATTTTTTTTAAAAATTTCTTTCAAACGCATAGCCGCCTGCATTTCCAATTTCTTTCATCTGGTAATAATAATATAAAAAATATTGGAAAAGTGTAAGAATTAAATATTGAAAATTGTTCTAAAGATCGTCTGGGTGGCTAAATTTTTATTCTGAAATGAAAATGAAATTTTTTCAAGGAAGTTTGGAATTCTTTACTATTTTTCTTTTTGTTTCTTGTTTTATGATATTTATGCTTTTGTTGTTCTTATTTATCTGCGTCTAAATTTTATAGGTAACCTGTAAAAATCCGCTTTAATGGCCAGCCACAATTAATTTATTTGTGTTCATTTATTTATTTTAAGTGGACGATTCTTTATAAAAATCTGAATGGCAACATTAGTGGTGAAATTGCAACTTTAGAGTCCGTTGTTCTCTTTTATTTTTCAATTTATGATTTTAGTAAATAAATAATTCTTTTTTTTTAAAAAAAAAAGGAAAATTTGACTATCTCTCTTCTGCCTTCACTCAAGGGCATGAGACCATTTCAACATTTTACAATGAAGGAACTGGTGGACGCTACGCGGCCAGGAGATCTATATAAATGCAATAAGAATAACGTTGTTCTCTTTTACACGATACACAAGTTTCAATATTATTGTGTGAGATTACAGTCAGACGTTATACATACGATACGATGCAAATATGAAACGATGCGTTCGTTAACTCAGTGCAAAAGTGCACAATGCGGCAAAAGTCATTTAATTTTTAAACTTTTTCTCGCATTGCTACAAGAACGTATTTTGCAATCGTAATATTTTCTTGATGCTGCTTTTGCATCCACTTTTGCGATAAAATGGCGTCCTTTCAACTTTAATTGTGTACTTCTGTTTTATAATATTCTTCTGAGTTATGTTGTATTTCAATTGTATGTAAAAAATATAAGTTTATGCACATAAAAATTAGGCTTGTGATACAGTTTAATCAAAGTATGTATCTTAAATTTCATTTTATTAAAACTGATCTTTTAAATTTTTTTATCAAATATAATTAAGTCTATTTAAAGTTGCATTGAATTTTTATTAGACTTTTATCCTCTGCTAGTAAACATAACTCTGTGGTCTCCTCAAAAATTTATGCTTTAATATATCTTATTGAGAATAGTGGGGGTGAATTCGATTCAGGTTGAAATCCGAATCTCAGAAAAACTTCAAAATAAAATTAGAAAAAAAAAAAAAAAAAAAAAAAAAAAAGTTATTAAATCAATACTGCAGATTCAATTTTAATTTTGAAACATAAGTGGACAAATGAGTATTTTTCTAGATTTTTTTTTGGTGTTTTAAACAGACATATAAAGCATGAAAAATAGTTTTAATATATTTTTTCCTATTGTAGCTGGCAGACATTCAGACAGTTGTCTTTGATGCTTAAGGCAAGCTTGCTGCACCGCTGTTACTCATAGCACTACCCAAAGGGACGCGTGTAGCTTGAGGTTAAACTACACGGACTCGGGTAACACTACCCCCCGCAACGCTGGATCCTGTTAGACCCGGGACCTACGGATTAAAGTGGATTCGAAACCCTACAAACATGCATGTGAGCACCACAGGACTCAGACCCGAAACCTGTGGTACCTGTCAATCAACCATCAGGCCCAGTAGTTTTAATGTTACGCTTTTAAATTATAAGAATATTTTATCTTTTACTTTTTTATATTCGTACAGATAAAATATTCATCTTTATTGAAAATCAACATTAGCAAACATTATACATTAACGAAACATCAATTTGATTGATAGAACTCGCTTGAATTTGATTGATACAATCAAAAAATCGATATCATTAATCGATATTTGATTGATACAACTCAGCTTAAACTCAATTATTCAGAAATCGACTTATTAAAGTTTATTTCGAATAATTTTAAATCAAATAATAATAATAATAATTGTAAACTAGATCTTAAAAATACAAACAAACTGTCCATTGTGAATCTAGAAAATATTCCAAATTTAAAAGGGCTTCTATTCTAGCACATATTCTAAAATACAATAAATAAAAATATAAATAAATTGGCCACTTTTAGATGTAAAAAGAAATACTGTAATAAGAGTGCAAGGTATAAATAAATGATGTTTCAAAATACATTCTTAGTAAAATAAGAATTAAATTGACTAATAAAATAAAATAACATTTTACTTATAAACTATTATAATTAAATGCACTTATATAAATTAAAACAATCCAAAAGAAGATTTATACAATTAAAAAACGTAATTATATACAATAAAGAGAATTTGAAATATTTTCTATTAGCATATAACTTGCTCGTAAAATTATTTTAGTAACGTCTTTTCTTTTTGTCAATATCGATGCTAACTATACGAATTATTTTATAAAATGTATTAAGGTATAATGTTTTCCATTATTATTATTATTTTCAGATTTTTAAAAGCTTTTCATGAAAACCTTTTGCATAGAATGTTTTTCTAATCAAACAATTGGTTCTGATTTTTGGTATTTGTTTTTAAAAATGCATAGACTCAAGTTATTAATGCCATCTGGTTTTTGAATTTTTCAGTTTGATAATGAGCATTTCGATATTTTTTAAAAAATATAACGTATATAATAACATAATAACCTGTCTCGAAATCTGCAGTAGATGATGATGTTTTATATATATGAAATTCTGAATAAAAAGAAATCAGAAAGTATTTTATACAAAAAATTCTGGCGGTTTATTTGTCATTATCTATACCATAAATTGTATATTATTTTAAACTTTCTTTTTCTTTTCAACTATTTTTAAAAAACGTTACATATCCTACTAAAGACAATTTTTTTCTTCAACTATGGACCAAAATATTTTTTTTTTTTTTGTAATGCAATCCAAATTAAAAGGATAAATATTACTCATCATCATTATCAGTGGCGTAACAGCCCGTGGTGGGCCGAGGCCGCCTGCCTTCTGGCACATTTCAAGACAGGAGATGTTTTCTTTTTACTGGGTAGTGTTGTTCTTCGCCTACGCCCACAGATTATAATAGGTCGGACCTACGGTTTAAAATAGATTCCGAACTACTACAAACATCCATGGCACCGCCGGACTGGAATCGAAACCTGGGACACCAAGCGCCAGAGCGCTTGTCACTCGGCCATCAGGCTAATTACACTACTATGTATACAAATTTATCAAAATACATTTTTTTATACTTGTTAGTATAAACGCTGTAATATAGGTATTAAACAAATAACAAAATAAAAATATTGCATTACCCAAATTATATTCATTTTGGTGAACTGGAGAAAAAGAACACACAAGTCTGAATATTCGGTTAACCTACTAAAATTATTTGGTTGCCTAAAAACTATCCTTTTATAAGATTCATTTTCCTTTATTTATTTTTTTTCTCTTTTGGAACTACTAAGTTTTCTTGGAATTAAAATAAGGTTTGTTAGATTTATTAGATTCAAGAATAAATACGATTTTGTTATTTGTTTATTGTAATCGAAGTTCATAAAATTTCTCATTATTTGTGTGCAATTTTTCTAGATCAATAGATGCCATTTTTACGTGAAATGAATTTAATATCCATTTTTAATAAAAAAAAAAATTTGTTTTAATGTTTAAGGAATCATTCTTTAACCTATTGAATTTCTCAAGGTCAATTATACAATATTTGTCTACGAAAAATTATTATTTTTATTAAAAGAAAAACAAATATTAATAAAAAAAAAACCTACGATCAATCTTTAAATCATATTTTAGTATATATTAAATTTTATAAGTGTGGGAAATATTTATTCTTTTTATATATTGCAGTAAAAATTTTATTGGAAATGGATGCTTTTATTTTTAAAATAGCTGTATCTATATTTTTGAAAATATTTTGACAGCTGTAGTAACTTAAGAAAAACAAAAATATTAATTTGTATAATATAGACATAGAAGGAACGAACAATTGTTAAACAAATAAAATATTTGTGCCTTCTTTGATTTATTTTCGGCTGTGTAACTATAGACCTCAAAAGAAACAGTTATAGTGAGGTTTGCTGTTTTCAATTGCTAGCATTGAAAACCTTAGCTCTTGCTACTATTGGGTTGGCAATTAAGTGATTGCAGATTTTGTCAATAGATGGTTTTTATCAATAGATAGATTTTGAACTTAGCATACTCTTATGTTTTGTCAGCTTGTTCAAAGCACCTATCCTATACTATTGTCATGTTCTTTGCACTTCCGCTTTTAATTTAGTAAAAATATTGTATCGATTAGTTATTACCATGTGTAAACATGATGTTGTCCTGGTTAGGGGTCCGTGAAGTTATTCGAAAATGAGGGCCAAGCAAATAAAATTGCATTTCAAATATTGGCGGAAAGTGGTACTTTTTGGGCCCCTTAACTCTTGAAATGATTCATGAATAACGTTAGTCTTCAGGAATTGTCTGGAGAATTTGGCTTTTGCTTGAAATGTTTTGTAGTATGGTTTTGAAACACTTTTTGTGTTTTGGCTTCGAATTTTAAACATTTACTTATATATCCAATGGCTATAAGTACTCGTAGTGAGTTGATCAATTCCTTCTTCTCGAAGTTTCATATTTATCACTTTTGGCATTTTCCAGTGCCTTAGTGCTTCTTATTGTATTTGGTATACTTCATTCTTCATTTATGCCTAGAATTTTCTTACTTTGATATATTCACTTAGCTATTGAATATGATAACGTTTCGTGTAAAATTTGGAATACTTCATTCTTCATTTACGACGACATGTATCTTACTTTTGTATATTCTTTTAGAGATTCTTGAACAATTCATTCTTCATGAAGTTCTTGATCTATTCAACATTGCTATATTCATATTGCTATTGCACTTGGCCATTCTTGTAGTATTCCAATAAATTGCTTTATGTATCTCTTGCATTATTAAACATTGGCATATTCGAGTTTATTCATCCGTTCTCGAATGTTCACACGTAATAAGGTGAAATTTGCGGAGCATATTTTCAGCATTTTTAATTATCTTTAAATTAACTTCTGTACATTTAAAAACATGCCTATATATAAATATCCGAAGTAATTAATTAATAAAAATTATTTATTTAGTATCGTTTTTATCCCAATTTAAAAATGGGAGAACAAAATAGCATTTCAGACGTATTGTATTATCTCCGAAAAGGCAAGACCGCATCCCAAGCACAGAAGAAGTTATGTGCCGTATATGGGCATGAAGCCTTGAAAGAAAGGTAGTGTCAAAATTGGGTTGACAGTCGTGATTTTTCACTGAACGCTCAAACGATTTTCACTGAAAAATGGGCAATTATCCGGCTCTCTAGTTGAAGTTGAGACCCATATCAAGGCCATTATCGATTCAGATTGTCATAACATAACACGTGAGATTGCAGAGAAGCTCAATGTATTGCATGCAAGCATTAAAAAAAAAAAAAAGAATAGTTCATAAAAAACCTGAAATCTGTTCGGCAAATTTCAACTTATCTTGTGTGAACATTCGAGAACGGATGAATAAACTCAGGAATATTCCAATGTTTAATAATGCAAGCGATATACTATGAAGCAATTGATTGGAATGCTATAAGAGTGGCCAAATGCAATAGCCACATGAATATAGCAATGTTGAATAGATCAAGAACTTTATGAAGAATGAATTGTTCAAGAATCTCTCTAAAAGAATATACAAAAAGTAAGATAAATGTAGTAGTAAATAGAGAATGAAATACTATTCCCAATTCTAAAAGAAACAATATAACATTAAATAGCCAAAAGAATATATCATGGTTTGAAAATTCTTGGCATAAATGAAGAATGAAGTATTCAAATACAATAAGAAACACTATACAGCTCAATAGGCACCGGAAAATGCAAAAAGTGATAAATATGAAACTTCAAGAACAAGGAATTGATCAACGCACTGTACTTATAGCCATTGGAAATACAAATGTTTAAAATTCCAACTCAAAATATGAAAAGTGATTCAAAACCATATTACAAAACACTTCAAGCAAAGCCAAATTCACCAGAAAATTCCTTAAGACCAACGTTATTCATGAATCATTTCAAGAGTTAATGGGCCCAAACTACCATTTTCCGGCAAAATTTGCAATGGAGTTTTATTTGCTTGGTCCTAGTTTTCGGATAACGTCACGGACCCTAACCAGGACAACATCATTTTCACACAAGATAATAACTTGGCTATGTCAAGAAACTCGATTTATGGATCTCTTATCAGCTTAAGGGATTCATTTGACTCAACGCATTAGCATCTGCGATTCGCTTCTGGAACGCAACGAAATAGATTCATTTCTGAAACGACTGATAAGTGGTGACGAAAAATGGATAATTTACAACAATGTTAATCGAAAAAGATAGTAGGTGATGCAAGATGAATCAGCCCAGACGACATCAAAAATTGAGATTCACCAAAAAAGATCGTGTTGTCAGTTTGGTAGTATTATGAAGGAATTCTGCATGTTGAACTTTTTTACCAAGAAACGAAACGATTAATTCAAACAAGATTAATTCGACAAGACGCTAATTGAGCGTTGCAATTCAAGAAAAATGACCAGAATTGGCAAATCGTAAGGGTGTTGTTTTCCAACATGATAAAGTCCTATACATCTTTGGTCACTCCTCAAAAAAGTTATTGGAACTAGGTTGGGATGTTGGTTGTTGTCGCATCCATCCTATAGCCCTGACCTTGTGCCTTCAGATTACCATTTATTTCGTTCTATGAAGAATTCCTTAAATGGTAAAATTTTTAATGACACCGAGTGATGTAAAATCACATTTAATTCTTTTTTTTTTTTTTTTTTTTTGCTGGCAAAAAATCAGAAGTTTTATGAACATGGAATTATGATACCGCCTGATAGATGGAAAAAGGTCATCGACAAAAACGGACAATACCTAATTGGAGAAAATTATATTTTTAAGCAAAAATTTTGAATTTTCTTGCTTATTTAAAAATCCTCGCAAACACTTAGTTGGCAACCCAATAAAATGGCAGATATGTAACAGACTTAACTCTATTCAAAGTGCAGATTGGGGGGGGCTATTGTAATCACATTGTACTACTAGAATTTGCAGCCAAAAATCACTAGGGTGAACTTTTTGATAAAAGATATGTCGTTCCAATACAGATTATGGTTGGATATGGGCGTATTCGTCTTTGAAGACATAATGGCGTTAGTTAAATTCTGCGTCATCTGCAACTTTGAAACTTTCAAGAAAGTAGAAGTTTCAGCTTCCGAAAAATTGTGAACATATGGTTGAATAGGATTATTGAAATGTTAGAATTAAGAGGATATGTTGGACACAAACGTATCATTTATTTGCTACAACGCAAAGCAATAACTACAACTAACCAGCTTCTAATTTTTAAAAACGATGGAACGCTCTACGATTGCTACACTTCTTGAGTAAAGTTTATTTAAATATTTATCTTTTTCTCTTCACACGCGGTCCTCTGTATAGTTCTCGTGCGAATTCATGGTGGACCCAGTTTGTATAAACATTTCTCTTTTTTTTTCCTTCTCCACTTGCTGTCTCCGCTTTATAGTTCTTGTGAGAATGCATGGTGGATTCTTATTGTTTTCATCTTATCGTTTTCATCCCCAAAAATTAGACAGGGGCCTGAATGACCGAGTGGCTAGTGCTCTGGCGCTCAGTATTATAGGTTTCGGGTTCGAGTCCCGGCGGTGCTATGGATGTTTGTAGTGGTTCGGAATGAACTTTAAGCTGTAGGCCCCGGTCTAATTAGCCTAAAGTGTGCACAAGATGACTGTAGAGCGACAAACCAAACCAAAATTAGACACCATAGCTTTCTGTTTACTGCATTCTAGAATGCTGTAGCAAAATGTGCATGCAGTTTAGCAGTCCCTTTCACACACCTGGGTAATGCTGAATATTCTACATGTCCAATTGGGGTTCAGGTTGCCAATTCGCTAGTACTCAGGCCTTTGGTATCACATGCTTTAGTTCTTATTTAAGGTGGCAGGGAGGCCTGTTAAGGCTCGGAATTCAAATTAAACTGTTGGTCCAGGTCTAATTAGCCAAATATGTGCAAAAAAATGACCGTAGAGCGACAAATCAACCAAATCTACATGCCTGTCTTTCTGTTGACAAATAGCATGTCAAAATGCGCTGCTTTTGAAAACAACCACCATTGAAACAGGCATATAAGGTTTTTTGACAGCAATTTTTTATCCGATAGTGAGATAATGATAAAAACAAGTTATAAGTAGTGCATTCTTTATGACTTAATTTGATATAAAAAAAAAAAAATGATTGGGTTTGGTTTGTCATTCTACGATAATTTTTTTGCACACTTTAAGCTAATTAGACGCAGACCTACAATTTAACGTGGATCCAGAAACACTAATAAACATCCATGCCACCGCCAGGATTCGAACCTGAAGTACCAAAGGCCAGAGAGCTAGTCAATCGGCCATTAGGCTGCAATTTGTGTGGAAGGTGATCAGGCTTCCGATTGGCTGATATTTTTGTGATGTGGCACTTTGGTATTTGGTGAGAATTCAGCTTAAGAGCGAAGTTTACTGAAATGTATTTAAAAATTTATTATGTATTAATTTTTAAAAATAATGTTACATTTTTAAATTGTATTAATTTATTAAGACTTTCGTCTATAACGTGTGTTTGAAATATTTGGCATTTCTATCCATCAATAAAGCATATTTTTGTACTAAAATAGGCACTGTAAAAAATAAAACTGTAATTAATAAAATATTAACTGTAAAAAATAAAATTTTCCCACCTCTCCTCTTACCCACTGGCAAGAGTGGCCTCTGTGGCTTTCAGGAGAAATGGTCAGTTGGTCTACAAACTCACACCCGGAGAGGAAGTATATTTTGGCCACCCTGCGTGTAGCCGAGTATCGGGTTTTCGCCTTAGAAGTGGAGTCATTTCACAAATCTTAATTATTATCTGCCTTTAAATGTGTTAAATAGTGTAGATTTCTAATTGCATGTGTGTGGTGTTTGTGCGTGTGCCAATAAAGCTGCGACTTCTTCAACCTTTGCCTCAAGTATCTCAACCCAACCACACCCAGTTACAATCGGGTTGCTGAATCTGCACACTACAACTGTAGAAGTTTAAGTGATTCCTGTTTCACTGTCTTTGAAATATGTCAGCTTCAACATCAATTTATTGAAGTTGATCAACTTCCATTGAAGTTTATAGTATTTTGGATGGTTTATGTATTTATAGTAGAGAGAATGTACAACTTCCAATTTTATTTTGTATCAAATGATATTAATTTGCGCTTTATATATATTTAAGAAGTGACTTCCTGATGTTAGGAAACAAAAAAATTAACTTTAAAATTGTTGTTGTTGTTGTTTCTTATCCCACTTGGTAGACAGCAACATCTAGACCAAGCTCACGAATCCGTGTGGTCTCATGGTTGAAAGGAAAGGGAGTAGCTTCTGTTGTGATGGAGTACCTGTAGATAGAAGTCTGACTGCTCCGAGATGCGGACTTTTTTACAAGACAGGGTTGTCAGCTCAATGCTCTACAGTAATATTAGACCGGGACCTATGGCATAAAGTTGATTTAGGAACCCCTACAAACATCCGTAGCACCGCCGGGACTCGAACTCGAACCCGACCTCTGTGGCACCGAATGCTAGTCACTCAGCCGTTCAGACCCAAGTTTAAAATTAATTTAATAAATTATTATTATTATTATTATTAATAATATATAATATATATAATAATAATTAATTATCAATTAATATAATAATTAATACAAAAATGAGAAAACTCATATTTAATGATTCAACTCATAAAAGCTGTAGAATAGTTTGTGGATGTATTTTTATTGTTCGACGAATATTAACTTATATATATTCCACGAGATGGCGCCATGTGATATCAATGAAAATAAACTCGCAATTCCTGTTCCATCAGCTGTTTCTTTCAGATCACAATTGCGTTTGGATGTGGCTGGATGTATCTTACATTCGTCTTTTCCTCACTGCGCGCGTGAATGGCAGGTAAATCTTTTGTTTCTAATTAGATTTTTTTACTAAGATTATCTTATTAAAAAAATAAGATAATCTTATTTTTTCATATTATTAATTAGTTAAATAATATGATATTATTATATTATTTAACTAATTGGTTGACGCAATTAGTAAAAAATATTTATAGTTTTTAATGACATTTATTATATTAAAAATTATATATATATTTTTTCTATTCAGAGACTATTTTTAAAAACTTGTTTATATATTGTATATTTACTCATGCGATATGGAGGTTGTGGAGTTATGATACACGGTACATTAAAAAATGTTTAATATTAGAATATATTATTTTCTATGCATTTATGGATAATTTCATGATAGATTTATTTTATTTTGAACAATTTATAAATTTAAGTTAATAGTTTGTATTAAAATATGAGTTTTGATTATTCTGTGGAATATTCATATTTCAATTTAAAATTTTTAATTTACAATTGATTAATATATTATTAATTTAAAAATTTAAATTTTTGGACAGATAAAAATGCTTTCTAAATAAAGTTAGTCTTTAATTACACATAAAAAGCAATAAAAAAACTTCTAATTTTTAAATTTATTATTTAATATCATTAAAATGTGTTGAGTTTCTAATTATTCTACCATATTTTGTAAATTTCTTATAAAATGTTTTAATATTAGATTAAAAGTTTTAATATTGGAGCATATTATTTTCATTGCATTCATGCATAATTTTTGTGATACGAATTTATTTAGAACAATTTAGAAATTTTTTTTTAATTTTTAAGTTATCAGTTTGTATCAAAAAATGAATTTTAATTATTCTTTGGAATATTATGGTTTCAATTGCAAATTTTTCATTTATAATTGATTCATTTAATCTTAATTTTGGAAGTAAAAAAATGTCTTTTAAAGAGAGTTATTCTTTAATTACACTTAAAGAGCAATAAGAAACTTCTCATTTTTATTTAATATTATTAAAATGAGTTGAGTTTCTGATTATGCTACAATATTTTGTAAATTTTTTAACACTAAAAATTATTTCTAAAGATATTTCTAAAGTCGGACAGCTAAGAATAGTATAAAAAATCATTTCCTTATTTTTATTTTATGTCAAATTAAACAATAATTTTCTGTATTGTATTTGTATATTGGAGTTATTATATAAGTTAGATAAATATGAGATTTTTTTCAATAAATGGATATGGACTATAAATAGTCATCTTGATTCTATTAATAACAATGTAAAAGTCGTATTTTTTTATTTATTTTTATTTTCAAATTAAAGAATAACTTTCTATATTATTTTTGTAAATTGGAGATATCATAAAATGCAATTAATGAGTATTTTTATTATATAAGCATGGAATACAAATAATTATCTTAATAATTTTTTTGATCAAATCAGTATGGTTAAATCATAATTATCACCAAATTTAATTAATCTTTGGAAATTTAATTGTTATATATATGATTTTATTAAATAATTTTTGTTGTGTAATTTATTTAGAATTTCATTAAATGTGTGTCTGTTTTTGAAAGCTTCGTATTTAACAAAGTTTTTGTATTTGGTTATATACGGAAAGACAGAAAACAGCCATACACAACTAATCATCAAATATTTTATTACTTATAGTATTTGTTTTCATAATGCATATAAACTTAGCTGTTCGTTCTATTCAAATATATTTTTCTGTTTGCGTTGGGTTTTAATAGATGGATAGATTAAATTAGCAAGGGTCTATCAAAATTAAAAGTGAGAAAAAATTCATTAAAAATATAAACTTTTCCCTTATATTTAGTTTTTCAAAAATTATTTTTCATATACAGGAATTTTTTTGTCGCTATAATGAAATTTGCATGTCTTATGAAATGTTTAAATAAACACATTATTTAAATACAGCCTCATTAAAAACATAATTATAACATGCGTATTTAAACTCTAACAAAAAGATATTTTATAATGAAACTATTTATTCCATATTCCATGCTTTATTTCATTTTTATGGAATGTTTAATAAGAAACACATCATTATAATATTCTCATTCAAAACATTATCATAACATGGGTATTTAAACTCTGGGAAAGATATTCTATAATAAAACTATTTATTCCATATTCCATGTTTTTGAAACTATTTATTTCATATTCCATGTTTTACTGAATGTTTAATACGAACATATCATTATAATGCAGTCTCATTCAAAACATCATTATAACACGAGTATTTACACTCTGGCAAATATATTTTATAAGGAAACTACTATTTTGAAATTAATTTACTCAAATTATAATTATTTAATCAGTATTTAATACATTAATCCCTTCTGTAGAATTTTTTTCGTAAATTTTTTTATACAAAAATAATTAGTTTCAGTGAAAATGCTTTTTGTTAATCCTTACAAGAAAAAAAAAAAATGAACTTGCATTTTCGATAAAGTATTGTAGTTACTTGGTTATCATTACAAAAATTTGCGAAAATATAATATATGAATAATGTTTTAGCGATGTTCATATACTAGAAATCTGGCGTGACTTTTTCTAAATGAATTTTATGGCTTTTTTCTAAATAACTTTTGCTTTTTCTAGATTTACATGTACTATTTTTAAACGTTTTCACTACAAATTTATCTGTGATAAGTCAACTCTTAAATAACTCAATTTTTGGTGTATATTTAAATAATTCTTTAATTTTTGTAACTAATTTTAACTGAAATTATTAATTTTATTTGATTTATTCATTTTATTTAATTTTATTTGTGAAAATTGTTTTATTTTATAATAGTTAAACCAATTGCACATTTTACTACAGGACAACTACAATATCGTGTAACAGGCAATTTTAGTAGCAACTTCTGTAATTTTAACTGATATAGTTTCGTTGTAATACATTATCTTGATTTTTTTCATATGTGGGATATTCCTGTTTAATACTTGTGTTGGTGAACTTCGATCAAATTATTATGAAATTGATAATTTTTATTAAATATTATTTTTTATAATAATTTACCATAACATAAAATTTTCAATAAGGTAAATTTGATGGAAAGAATTAAACTAAATAAATAAAATAAAAAAAAAACTAAATGCTATTTTTTGTAGAATTTTCTTACTTATAAAAAATATTTTAAAGATATTTTCCTGTGTTTACATACTACATTTTTTTAAATATGAAAAAATAAATACTTACTACAGTATATTTAGCATTATTTTAAGAAATTAAAAAAAATTTCTTTAAAAATTTTACTATAATTATGAAGCTGTTTTATAACTGTTGTGATAAAGAAAAGTAAATCATTGTAATAATGAAAATCGTAAGAATTCGAATTGTAATAGTCGTAATCATAATCGTAATCGTCGACAATCATAGAACATTCAATATCGTTTGCCACAATAACACAAATTAAGTATATTTAGCATTATTTTAAGAAATTAAAAAAAAATTTTCTTTAAAAATGTTTTACTATAATTATAAAGCTGTTTTTATAACTGTTGTGATAAGAAAAGTAAATCATTGTAATAATGAAAATCGTAAACATTCAATTGTAATAGTCGTAATCATAATCGTAATCGTCGACAATCATAGAACATTCAATATCGTTTGCCACAATAAGACAAATTAAGTATATTTAGCATTATTTTAAGAAATTAAAAAAAAAAAAATTTTCTTTAAAAAATGTTTACTATAATTATAAAGCTGTTTTTATAATTGTTGTGATAAAGAAAAGTAAATCATTGTAATAATGAAAATCGTAAACATTCGAATTGTAATAGTCGTAATCATAATCGTAATCGTCGAAAATCATAGAACATTCAATATCGTTTGCCACAATAAGACAAATTAAGTATATTTAGCATTATTTTAAGAAATTAAAAAAAATTTCTTTAAAAATTTTTACTATAATTATGAAGCTGTTTTTATAACTGTTGTGATAAAGAAAAGTAAATCATTGTAATAATGAAAATCGTAAGCATTCGAATTGTAATAGTCGTAATCATAATCGTAATCGTCGACAATCATAGAACATTCAATATCGTTTGCCACAATAAGACAAATTAAGTATATTTAGCATTATTTTAAGAAATTAAAAAAAAAAAATTTCTTTAAAAATTTTTTATAATTATGAAGCTGTTTTATAACTGTTGTGATAAGAAAAGTAAATCATTGTAATAATGAAAATCGTAAGCATTCGAATTGTAATAGTCGTAATCATAATCGTAATCGTCGACAATCATAGACCATTCAATATCGTTTGCCACAATAAGACAAATTAAGTATATTTAGCATTATTTTAAGAAATTAAAAAAAAAAAAATTTTCTTTAAAAATGTTTACTATAATTATAAAGCTGTTTTTATAATTGTTGTGATAAAGAAAAGTAAATCAGTGTTAAGTTTACGGAGATCCTTGGCCGCGTAGCACCACTAAGCTCCCTTCTTTGTAAAATGTTGAAACATAGCGGTGGTCTCATGCCCTTTGAGTTAATAAGCAAAATAGATAATTAAATGCCCTTTTGAAAAGTAAATCATTGTAATAATGAAAATCGTAAACATTCGAATTGTAATAGTCGTAATCATAATCGTAATCGTCGAAAATCATAGAACATTCAATATCGTTTGCCACAATAAGACAAATTAAGTATATTTAGCATTATTTTAAGAAATTAAAAAAAAATTTCTTTTAAAAATTTTTACTATAATTATGAAGCTGTTTTTATAACTGTTGTGATAAAGAAAAGTAAATCATTGTAATAATGAAAATCGTAAGCATTCGAATTGTAATAGTCGTAATCATAATCGTAATCGTCGACAATCATAGAACATTCAATATCGTTTGCCACAATAAGACAAATTAAGTATATTTAGCATTATTTTAAGAAATTAAAAAAAAAAATTTTCTTTAAAAATGTTTACTATAATTATAAAGCTGTTTTTATAATTGTTGTGATAAAGAAAAGTAAATCATTGTAATAATGAAAATCGTAAACATTCGAATTGTAATAGTCGTAATCATAATCGTAATCGTCGACAATCATAGAACATTCAGTATCGTTTGCCACAATAAGACAAAACTTTTTCCTATTCAATTTCAAAATTGCATGCTATTGTTTATAAACACACAGCATACTAGATTTAATAAAAAATTAGGTTTTCTGTGATTTAAAATAATAGAGCTATTTTGCTGTTTTTTTAAATTGCGCAGAAAAAAAAATTAACTTTGCAAGCCATAAATTAAAATTTTTCTTTTGTTCCTTCAATTTTTATATATTCACCAAATATTTTACAGGTTTATAATTAACTTCTTTTTTCATTAAATAAAATGAAGAGAAAATTTCACGATAAATCTCGTGAAAGTCGATAAGTGTGTCCTTCATTTTAACAGTTAAGTTTAATTAATGCTAGCGTTAAATATGCGTGCAGATAAGGTTTTTTTGATAATTTTGCTAACTGTCTGCTTAACACTGAAACATTTCAAAACTCAGAATTATTATTTAAAAAAATTATATGCGATCCATTAAAAAATACAATTTAATGTTTATGGACGGGATTTATTAATCATTTATTCAAAGGAACTTGAATTACATAAGAGATAAATTAATTTTTATAAATATTACTGGTTCTTAAATGGTATTTCTGAAAAAAAATAAAAACCTGAACGAGTAATGATAATAGAGAGTTTTGCATAACGTATTTTTTGTCGTCCGTTAGCTTTTCTCCCTAGCGCGCATGCTCATAGAAAATTGCGCATGCGTATCTGTAATAAAGTTTCCTATGAGCATGCACGCTAGGAAAAAGCTGACGGCCGTCCAAAATACGGTATGCAAACTCTCTAATATCATTTATCGTTATTACTAATCTGTCAGGGCTTGAATGGCCGAGTGTCTGGAGCTCGGTGCTACAGGTTTCAAGAGTTCGAGTCCCGGCGGTGCCATGGATGTTTGTAGCGATTCTGAATCCACTTTAAAGTTATAGGTCCAGGACTATTATGACCGTTGGGCCAATTAATAGTAAACATTCATCGGATATGAATATCAACGAATCAAAATTTATGATTAACTTGATTAATAAAATTTTTTTAATCAATTTGCGTTTGGTTGCCACAATATTCAGACAAATGATAAAATAATAATGAAATTAATGTAATGTTAAAAATCAAATTAAATTAATTAATTAAATTATTATTTCTTATTATCTTTCCATGGAATAATAAATGAAATATGTCTCCAAATTGCGGGCACTTTAAACCTGAAATCAGTATCCACTAAAGCATCACAACTGCAGCAAAAAATGCCCACTTAAATTTTAGATTAGCGTTGGCAGAGATTAAGCGTCACATAGAATGCACAACACGGAGAGTTGCTGTTATATTGCAGCCACATTTTTTCTATTTTGGTGGAAGTTGGAGGTGAATAGTGCTCTACCGCTCGATGCTAAAGGCGTCAGGTTTAGCCCCCGGCTGCGCTATGGATCTTTGTAGTGGTTCGTAATCCCCTTTAAAGCCGTGCTTCAAGGGTCTCCTTATGAACGTAGAGCGTTGGGAGAAGGGCTGACAACCCTACCCCGTAACAAGAAAAAATCTCATGTTTCGGAACTTACCATTAGGCAGATGGCCTGGGTCTACCATGGGGGCTGTTACGCCAATGGAGAAAGCAGAAGAAAGGTGTTCGAAATCGCATCTTTCATTGATAACCAACTGTAGAGGCACAGAATGATTGAAGTATAATGCTCGGTGCGACAGATTTCGGGTTCGAGAGTCCCGACTGTGTCATGGATGTTTGTAGTGGTTCGGATTCCACTTTAAGCCTTAGGTCCCGGTCTCATATGTCTGTAAGAGCGTCACGGAGCCAAGTCCAGACTTCTACCTAAAGTTGCTCCATATCACAACGGAAGCTGCTTTCTTTCCACTCATCCATGACTAGACACTCATTGGATGTCCATCTCGCACTGCAAGGCACTGAAGATTCAGAAACCAGCGCACACTACTGGTTTGATGTTTAAACTTTGCAGATCTTCCCACTAAGAGTATTCATCATCAGTGGCGCAACAGCCCATGTTGAGGCCAGACCATCTGCCTAGTGGTGGATTTTGAGACGAGATGTTTTGGGGTTGTCAGCCTTACTCCAGCAGTCGTATTAGACCGGGACCAACTGGTTTAAAGTGGATTCTGAACCACTAAAAACAACCATGGCACGACGGGACTAATAAGGCATAGCATTTATCCATGATAATCCACACCATCTGAAAGGTGGGAATCTCCATTTTTCTTTCTTTAAGTCAAATGTAATGTTTTTTGATTTGTGGTTACCTACCCGACCCAGACATTTAATTTATAATCATTTGCCGAGTTTTGAAGCAAGCCAGAGATTCGGAAGCTCGACACGTTAATCGTTAGACTATAAAAAAATACAAATAAAATAAACATTAGATAATTATTATCTCCTTCACCCTTTATGTCGTTGCCAGCAATACGTAAC